>JAYDZG010000036.1:9561899-9574297 GCA_034509265.1 Microcambeva bendego
AGGACTCTTTTATTATCTTGACTCTTTATTTAACTGAAGTAGAAATATATATAAATATTTTCAATATTTCCACTGATAAATTTTATGTCATACATAGAGCGTCACATACTGTTCTCTAATTTCCCTCATCTTGGTGCAGATGCTGTCCATCAGCCAGCAGAAGTTGAAACTGAAACAAAGTTGTTATAAGGGATCCCCTACGACATCCAACCTGACATCCAAGCCAATTGTTGCCTAAATGACGGTAGAAGAACTGAGATTCCTCCGGAGTTCAAGATGTCTGGTGTGCTTTTGTATTTGACTTCTGAGCCAGAATATTTAGAATTCGATTACTGCAACACAGTAAAAGAAACCAAATGTTTAGCAGTTTAGCTGGAACTGAAGACACTGATTGTTGTGGTTTTGCAATAGGCAATTTTTGCTAGAAAGTTCAACGCTGTGTAAATCCAACACTACATGATGCACCATAGCATTTTAAAGACACACATCTGGTGTGCTGGCAGCCCAGACAAGCATATGCACTCTGTGTCTATCAGGCCACCCAGAATCTATGAAGCACATACAGAATGAGGTTGGGCCTTGTTTTGCTGTCATAAACAAATATATGCACACATCCTCTATTCTATTCTACTAAATAATAATATATTCTACTCAATTATACTCTATTAAATTCTGTTCTATTATACTTTGGTCTACTATATAATATTTTATTTATTTCTATTAAGTATTCAAGCTGGGAAATGCGAAGAAATAATTTTGTTGTACTGTACATCTGTATGTGTTTAATGACAAATAAAAGAAATCTATTCTATTGTACTCTGTTCTCTCTATCTTTTCTGTTCAAGTATACCAACTGTATAATGTTTCAAATGCCATGCCTTCAATATTTTATAAGTTTGAGAGGGGTTGTTGCATGCAAATTTTACTTGTATTTATTTTTACAAACTATATTGAAGCTGTCCAGTAAAACATTGGAAATCTTGCCTTGCCTCATTTGACAGTTAAATTGAAGAAATTAACAAACAACAGACATTTCCTTTTATTGCCTTTAACAAAATGCAGTAAAACTTTTCTGGAAATGAGGTTTGTAAGTACAGTGTGTTTGACTTGGTTCTCTCCAATATGCCCTGTCTTATGACTATAAATTCTGCCTTATTGCACCTCAGTGACTGTTTAAATTTAACAGAAAGGAGGAAAGAATATTAAAAAAGAAAGGGCTGACTTCAGATTAGTGGTATATGTGTGTGCTATATTTTCATAAATATACTGGCCTGAAAGAGTGTTTTCAGCATTTCACAGGCTGACCGATCCAGCATATGTTAGATTTTTCTCTGTTGAGTGTTTTTATTTGTTAAGCAATTTAGTTAATGTGGAATAAACTGCTGAGGTATAAAGTTTTAATAAATTCTTTCCTGTGGTCATTTGGTTATAAAAAACAGAACTCAGAGTAGCTGTGTAGGCGCCTATGTGAATATGAGAGCATCTAAACACTGACCACCCGTTCAACACGGTCATAGACGACCGCCACGTTTTTACTAAGAATCTCACTGCATCCTCTGACCACCAACCACACCCGTGACTTTTCCGGCCCATCCAAACAACTGTCTCTTCCATCTCTAACCCCATCTCTGGGCCTGACTTATGCTCCAATGAAATGTCATTCTGAGTCTTAGTTCCTGTGTAAATACACTGTGTTTTTCCAGTTTGCTTTTGCCCTCCAATTAACTGGCTGCTTTGGGCAAAGAGCAACCAGATGAAACGATCTTATATCCACCCAGACAGTCTTTCCTCAGCATTGATTTTTTTTTCATGCTTGAAAAGCCAGTGCCGGATAAACACAGATTCTGGTTCAGTTCATTTTTATAGGATGGTTACAAATCAGTTTGCATGATTTTAAATATATTTCTTACATCATATTTCCAAGTTTGAGTATGATGATGAGGAACAGCACAAATATTTAATGTCCTCTTAAACTCTGGCCTTTACGAAAGCCCAATATAAATAAAATGGTATAGTAAGCATTTAAGTATTATACAGTGTAAAAACAGAAGGCATCAATTTCTTTAGTAGTTTTGAAGAGGCACGACTGGTGAATGTTTAATTCCTGTGGTATGAATAGCAAATTGTTAATTATGCATCAAATGGAAAAAAACAGACACCAATTTACATGATTTGAAATACTGTACATATAACCAAATGAAACTGAGAAGACTGTATGCAAACATCTGAAGTAAACAAGGAAATATGGCCACTTTCCTGATTTTCCTACAAAAACAAGAGCCATCAAAAGAATTTACAGTAATGGAGTCTGTTGTGCTACCTATGTCATAAGCTACTGGCTTTTTTCTTTTCCGAATAAAAGTAGCAGCCAAAGAGAAAAAAATGGTTTCATTCATCCTCAGTGTATGAACAGCTAAACCAGTTCCTATAATTTAATAAAAATAATCTAGCGGTGTTAAAAATGCTAGAAAATCATGAATGGATTAGAAAATTTAAATCACCAACAAACAAAACATATTACTGTCATATGAATAATTGGCATAACAATTGTTTTGATACCTGCCCACTTTATGAGATCCAATGAATGTCATGGGACTAAAAACAAAAGCCTAATACAAATGGAACTTGGTGTTTTTGGACATATGTGTCTTAACTCAGGACCTGAATGTGTTTGGACCCAATCTTATTGCGTTACGTATGTGTAAAATCAGTCCTCAAACCAGGAGGCAGTCCTTCATACTAATCTCAGATTAGTTTTATTTTATGGCATTCCAAACTCAGGTGCAGATTGTACCGTGAGTAAAAACAATATTCTACCAGGCCCAGGCATCCAACAGTGTGATTTAATAAATTAAAATGTAAACATAATGTATAACATTCAAAGCTGATCAGTTGATTTTAATTTGCCACTTATCTGTACCATTTTGTATTTTGCAATGATGTCATAGTAGAAGTAATGTTAAAGCTGATTTATTAAGACAAAACTAATAAAGCTTTGGTCAACTGAAATAAACATAACAGAGTTCCCACTCAACCTTTCCTTCTAATTTTATAGCAACTGTCTATCAATAGTGCGTAGATGCAGGTCATTCCATGCTAACTCCTATTCAAAGTTTCACTGTAATTTTAACACGTCAACCAATAATACATTGAATTAACACTAAAATAAACCAGGTCAACATACTCTGCCCACAAAGTCTAGTACCAGACATTTGGTTAGCTAGCTTTCGCAAACAGGACAGGTGAACAACGGCAACCAAATGTTATTTTTAAAAAGAAAAATCCTCTCAATCATATGGTCGTTGGTTTTTCAAGAGAATAAAGCACAGAAATGTATTTATTTATTTTTTATTGTTAAACAGTTGGGGTCAAATGGTGTCAGACATTGTGTGACATGGTTTGCATGACTAATCAGCAAGACTAGGCTTATACAGAAAAATAAAACCTTTGGAAGCGTCTGGCCATTGGAACAAAGTCCAGTTTCAGTTTTGGTACATGGTTCAGATAAAAAAGTATGTAAACAGCCTACTGTTAAAACATGTAACTCACCAGGTTCTCCATTGTTTCCTTTTCTTCCTCGCTTTCCTGGAGGGCCTGAAGGGAAAATAAAGAAGTTTCATTCTACTGTGTAATTCTATTCAGCATGGGGAGATTTCTTATTTGTTTTTAAAATAATCATTTTATCTTGGGTCTGCTTGTATGAAGGCTGCCTATCTGTTTGTACTCAACCAGAAGAAATAAGCAATTACATGGACTGTTAAGTCTAGTGTGCTGAAAATGTGCCTGAGAAAAAAAAGGCAACAGGAGCCCTGTCTAACTTAAAAGACTTGCCTCAAACTAAAAACGCAAAAAGTGCATCTATTTGTTTCATCAATTACACCCAGCGTAGTTGATTTTCCACTAGCACACCAGCGCAGAGAGTCTGAAATCTTAATTTCAAGACTAAACGCCACCCTAGCCATTATAATACCCCAACCAGCACATTGAAGTGCAGGTTCCAGGCCCGAGTAAACAGAAGGCTTGTGTCAGGAAGAGCATCAAAATCAATACAGGACAACAATCTGCTGTGGCAACCTCTAGCGTGAGCAGCAAACGGATTCCCATTCCTTTTTATCAAGTATTTTATCCTGATAAGGGTTGTAGCACCTGCATTTGGCACAGTGGCATAATATTTACTTTGATATGATTCAATATATGGCCAAAGCATGTGGACTTGACCAGTGGTTTTCAACCTTTTTCTCCTAGACTGTCCTAAAATGTGTACACCTTCTGCAAGGTTGCATTAGTTGGTTTAATTGGAAATGTTGGAGTGAACTTCCTCAGCTTGGTATACTCAATCATAATATTTCATAGTTGCAATTCATTGACAGAGTCAAATATGTGTTTATTCTTACAGACCCAGATCAATATTCTATCACAAGAAATCTCCCATTTGCCAAACGCTTATTGATTTAACCCTGGCTGGTTGAGAACCATTGGATTACACTACTAAATATTAAGTACACCATTACTAAGAGGTGTATAGACACAGTTTTCAAAGGCCCTCATAGGCATAAGAATGTGTGGGGCAGCATTTTTGTCTTACAGCAAGAAGATCCTGAGTTTGATCCAAAGGTGAAACATTTTCACCTTGATATTTCAAATTGTAATCATGTAATCTTTTTTAAATAAATGCATCTAGATGTAGCTAGATGTTGTTGTGGTAATGAAGTGTTGTATCAATCAGTTTACAGTTAAAAAATGAAGAAAAACACAATAGCACTAGCAATGTTAATCAAGAAATTAGTTTCCTCAGCCAAGCAGCTGCACACAAGTCCAAGATCCCTCCTCACAATGCCAAGTTTCAGTTATAGTGGTGTAAAATATGCTGACATGTTTTCACTACATCAAAGTTTTAGACACACAAGCTAAGATGTGAACAAGCAGACTGCTTATTCAAACTGTTAATTTGAATTTGCCTTGGTGTCATGTTCTGCATTAATACATTAACACTGCATCTGGTTGTTGTCACTTTAGTTTTGTGGCCTTTCTCTGTCAGTCAGCAGCTGTAAAAGCAAAGTTTGTTGACAGAGTGAGCCAAAACTGCAGGATTTAAATGGTAATTACTAATTCAGTGCTTAATGTACTTCTTTGATCCTGAACTTGTCCTGAACTTTTAGATTTGTCACTCAAAAAAATGCCATTCTGAAGTGGTACTGTGTGTGAGAGCAGTGTGAAAAGGTAAAAACAGGGATTTGTCTGCCAAATTTACTTTGGACTTTTGATAGAGCAAATGTTTAAGCCCTGACTTCATCACTGTTGTACATTTTATTCAGCTTAACAACCAGTTTTTCAGCCCTCCAACAAAAATCCAAGACTAAATTATTCTTCTAACAGAATGTATGAACTCTGTAATCAGCTAGTCATCCATGTGTGTAAAATAAGTACATGTATTACACCTTACATGGATTAAAGAAGCACAGATGAGCATAGTGCTGCGGATAGTGTGTGCTACACAGCAACATAGTTCCAGAGGGTCTTTGTTTGAAGGAGTTGGATCCTCCAATCACCTTCTGTTTTGTCAAGTTCACACTACATTACTTTGTTCAGATTGCTGAACAGTTTACATTATACAAAAGGATCGCAGAATCTCTGGGGTCTTTCCAGCCATTGTGGGTTTCACAATCTACCATCAGAATGAATCCCAAACTAAACCCAAACTAAACTGTCACTTCAAAATGTAATGATACTAATTCCAAAAATGCACATTGTGCGTTGGTGTGCCACGTAGCAAAAAGACAAATGAATCTAAGAGAATGTGTTAATTTGTTTAGGGGTTTATACATATTTGATGCAATGCAGCATTGTGCTGATTGCACAAGTTGTTTTTTCACTGTGTGCCTAGGGTTTCTAAAAGGGCACCAGACCCTAAACATACTTTAGCAGAAGTGAAGTAAATGTGAATAAGTCAAGTGAGTTAGAGAGTATAGTCTGGATTTAGAACTATTGGGTTTCCAACTTTTTGAGCTGTATTAGAAGAGTCTTCTAAAACAGTAAAGGCATTATTTAATTTAGTTAGGTAGTCCCAATAAGCAAAGGCTCTAACATTTTTTTGGGGGGAGCGGTGAATGAGCAACTGTGTTAAGAAGGTGTGCTTTGTGGCTGATGTTCTTAATTTGTAATCATGACTCATTGTAACCAGTGAAGAAACACGGGCACACACACACACACACACAATATTTTAGAAAATGACATTAACTGATTTCTATTTAGATTGTTAAATGTCACGAAAAATTCACTCATCCATTTTAAAATAGCTAGTTCACCTTCTGTATGTTTTGAATGGTGGAATAAAGAAATAAAAACTTAAATGAAACCTACGTCGACACGGGCAGACCTGTGCTCAGACTGAAAGGAATGTCAAACCAAAATCCATGTTGCCATGCCTCAAGCACCGTAACCGCTAGGCTACATCTGCCCCTAATTACCACCAAAATACAATAGAACAATTACAGACAAATAATTTCTGATAAATATTAATTAACGTTCGTTCCTCACCATGCCACCAGTTAATTACAGTGCAATCATTCACACAAGGGAAGTTCTGCACATCCACTGAACTGACTACATGTCTTTGTGGGTGAGATAAATCATAGCTTCCTAAGGAAACATGTAAACTCCAGACAGAAAGGACCCAGACAGCTCCACCTAGGAAACAAACCCAGGACATTTTTGCTATGAACTGAAACTGCCCCCCAGCATCCAAACCACCATGCAAGTCATTTACATTTAACAAGTTATGGATCTCCACAACATCACAGTGGTGAAAACAACATAAAAATAATAAAAGGAGCTTAACTTCTGTTCACCAAATGATGCACCTGTAATTTAGGCATCCACTATCTGGCCTCTTTGTACCCCTGATAGTTGGACTATGTTACTTTAAAATTACATATTTAAAAGGGCTAATTGTCAAATCTTGTTTGAAGCAGATACATGATGTTGGATGGTCATTAGTTTACTATAATTACAGTTGTGTTTGTAATATTTTAAACTTATTTAAAATTAAGTCTGATGTGTTGTTTGTGTTACATCTAACACATGCATGTCATGTATAATGTCCACTATTAATAAATCATTACTTTTTTCCCAAGATAATCAGCAAAATCAATTAACATTTTCAGTAAAAAAAAACAAAAACAAATTACAATCATATATTCTTCTTTCACTGTATTTTACAACATACATACTTTTCTAGAAAATGGAACTTGTATTTCCATCCAAGAACAAATGATTTGCCACGCTTTTGCCAGAGTCCATATCCTTTCTATATGGAGTTTGCAGTTTCCCCAAATCTCCAAAACAGGCAGTCAGGTTAATTGGAGACACTTAATAGTTGAATGTATGTATATGTCTGCCCTGTGATGGACCGGTGCCCCGTCAATGGTGTTCCTGTGTGCGTTGCAGCTATTGAAAGCAATGATAGGCTCCAGCAGCCCCCACGATCCTGACTGGATAAGCAGTCACAAGCCTGCTTTTAAAAGTATGTTGGCCTTTGAATAAAAAAATAAAACCTATTATTTTTTGATTATTTAATTAAGTAAATGTAACTTCTTCCAGGAAACATGTTCACATGCAAACAGAAAAATCCCTATTTTTACTGACTAGATATTAAATAAAGCAAAAGACAACTGTCCAGATAATGAGCAGCTGGTGAATACCCCGCCGTGAATACTGTTTGCAAACCAAAGGTTGTGTTTGGGTGTGTGTTGAGCTTGTACATACTTGTCCACATCCTTGTCATCAGCTGTTCAATAAGAAGTCAATAGATGTCTCAACAGAAACAGTTGCTTGAATACATCTGGGTATTAAATAGATGCGCCACTGAGAATACCCACCGGGACTGATTAAAAGTATCATGTAGTTCGCAACCATGCATGTGGTTTTTCTTTTCGTGTCTGATGGTGGTAGTTGATCTGCAATATCAAGCAGTTAGATGCAGAGTTTGCACTTTATGTAAGTGCTAAGATCATCTGTCACTCTTGGCTGACCTCGTAAGTCCTCTTGAACAGCATGAGGACGTGTTAGGCATGTGTTTAGTACTTGCGGATACTGGGGAGATGAACATGGTATCATGCATGTTGTGCAACGGTTTACCTCTGATTTATAAAGAAATGTCATGTTATGATAGTTTATATACATATAAAACATTGTATAAGGATACAAACCAAGCTAAAGCATAAAGCTAAATATTATATAAAAGTATGAAAGCAATATAAAGACACCCAAAAGTCTACACACATGTAAACATCAGCATTAAAAATAGGAGAATGCAACCGGAGAGAAGCAACGAAATAAAATTTTAACAGTACAAATGCTGACAAACTAAAGTGATTCAAAATGACCTAATGGATTTCTTTTTTACATTTCTGAGTAAAGCTGGGATTGACAGTATTGTGTGGAAGAACTACCTGATTGAACTGCTTACGTAGTAAAACCAAATCTAGCATACAATCTAGCAATTGAGCAAATTAATCAGTAGACAATATGCCCAGGACTGCAAATATTAAGCACAACTTTCAGTTTTCTTTATCTATCAAATAAATCTCACTCTACTACCAAACCTATTTAGTGATCAACGAGCAATCCTGAAAAAAAAGAGCCCTTCCTACTGGTAATGACATAAGATCAATAATGAGAATGTGTAGTTAAAATGACCTAATTACTTTTTACAAGGTCAGAAGTGAGAATCCTAATGATGTGCTCAAATAAACTACTAAAATCGTTTAAATGTGTCACTGTTGGAGGAGGAATAAAGTGGAACAAAGAGCTACATTTAAAAAATCTTTACCTTTAGTTCCTGTGCACACCTGATCACGTTCTTTCGGACTTTGGTGTCTGAATACATTGAACCCAAAACAAAACTCAGTATGAACGTGGCACCATTCCAGATCTGGTCTTGAACACCAGATGTGAATTATTCATATGAATGCTATATTGTAATATTGTAATATTGCACAAATCTTAATAACAAAATAAATTTAACAAGACTATTGCGTCCTGGCTAATATAACTAATAATAAATGTTATAATTTTTCTGTTTTATCTTTTTTATTCATTTTATTCATTTTTATTTATTGTTTGACATGCAATATACTTATGTGGGAAAGAAATATCTAAATAAATTAGGAAAGAATCTTAAGTGTCAACGCTTTTATATACATCTTTTTGATACACCTTGTGTACAGACCTGTTCTATAAAGGTTTTGGGCCGGCAGCAAACCACTTTTTGAACAGCCATAGATTTTGCTCTCTATCAAAAAGTCATGAAAGGGAATATCCACTTGAGGCCAGTTTGGGTTACAAAGCAAAATGATGATCTTAAGAAAACCTATTAAAAGTTCAAAAAAAATTAAGGCTTTGGATTGGCCTAACTTAAATCCCATTAATATGAAATTAATATGGCAAGTTCATTTCAGAATTTAAACATTTCAGAATTTTGCTTTGCAAAATACAAAATGCAGGTTTTTGTTTGGTTGCAGTTGTTGCTGCCATGGGTGGCACAACCAGTTGCACATGTGGAGAGCAGGCAAAAATAATCTATTAAACTGCTGCTGAACTACTGTGCTACTGCAGCTAATTTAAAGCACGCTGAACAGTAGGGGGTGGGGGCACATGAGCACCAAATGTGCTCCTTTGGCACAGAGATCAGAACTATTCTAATGTAATCCTGCATTTTAAGTGTGACCTTTAATTCCAGTTGTTTAATTGCTGATTAAACTTTTAAACGTTTTCATTTTTGGCTCTGAATGAACCAATAATCCATTAATATGAGAAAAAAAAATTACCAACAGCTTGGAGTCGCAATACGGAGCATTGACCATGGAAAAGGTTTTATTCTACAGTCAGAAGTTTTGAGGAATGTTTCTGTAATAGTGGTCAACATTTCTGTTACTGCTTCTCGTCTCTTCAATAAATTTAATTGTGGGTTTGTCGATACTATGTACATTGTGGTGGTGTGAAGCCTCTGGAATGTAACAACTCTGTGACAGGGTCTCATTTTCCCTGCATTACTGATTATAATTTATTACCACAAGGGACTTCTCCATGCCCACATAAATAAAGCTAGTTTGCATCACTACACAGATGTAACCTGACAGTGTCTCCACTCTGCAGCTTTAGGTATACTTCTAATAGGTTCCATGGGTGTGAGTTTGAACATGTATATATGTTATTCCCTAGAATACGTTTGCAACATGTTTGTGACTTCCCTTCTAGGTTTAGCCGGATAATGATTCATAAATAAAAAATCATTTATCTTCGCAATTAAATAAGAATTCTTTAGCTTTAAGCCTAATTCCACTGAATAAAAAAGAAATATTTAATCTGTGAATTAACATGGATGTGCTTTGTAAATACAACTTCCATACGATGTAGATTATCAGCTGTGGTCCACTCCAGAAAAGAAATTTGATCCCTCAAGGTAGCTTCACACTAGGGTTGAGTCCCAAGAAAAATGCAGAATGATGACATCACACTCCAACAAATATGGACTGGTACAAGCAACCAGGCACCACAGTTTCCCAAAGCTTGAAAAACTGAGAGGGAGAAAATGTTAAATACCTGGGGCAAATCATAGCTTAAAATGAACAGGTGAGTGTCAAGCAAGATAAACTGTCACATCGATCAGCTGTGCCTTCTATACCAGCCTAAATGGCAATGTAGAACGACATGACACTTAAATTAACTTGCAGCCAATATAAATCAGAATTGACCCACATTTAAATCAATTCTTCTTTTTTATGTCTGTTTCCCACTTCAGTGTCTTCTCAGACATTGTTGTACGACTTGGATCATGATCCTTTCTTGTCTTGATTGTTCCGTTCTTCTCTTTTTTGGCATCACAGCTGTGTTATCAGTCATATAGATCATCTTTTTTTCTTTTTTGGTTTACTGTCAGCCATGTCTAGCATCTGTAATCAATTTTGGAAGTTTTCCTTGATGATAGGTAGTATGTTCTGCAGGTCATATTTTGAAAGCCTGGTGGTTTGACTTTTTTATGTCTTAGTTTTACTCTGTGAAATGAGCTTTATGAGGCACTGGTGATTGATTTGTTGGGTCTTCATAACTGACAGGCATCTGCGCCTCATTGAGTGTTAATTCACTCCAGGTTAGATTGCATGTAATTTATCACTGTTCCGTCCTTACAGATTTACTTGCTCCTCTGTAGGCAACCTGCTTTTTTGTTGTAACTATGTTACTTTTCTGCTTACTTAGACACCGGCACTCATTGCCCTTCCATCGTGGCACAATTTAATTCTTTATTATAATAACAAAATGAATTAAAATGTTCCTGCACTGTATTTTCAGTCAGAATATAAAGACTTGTGCAGCATATAGCAATGCATTTATTTATTTAAGGGTGCTATCGTTGGTAATCATGATGCACATTAATGATTTGGCATTATTTTTACACTAGGTACCATTCTGACACAATCCCCTCCAATTTATCCAGGCTTGGGACACTACAATGTACTGATTTATGCATCCTCTTAGCTTTTGTGGAATGCCCTACCTTGGTACATTGGAAAGTTACCTATTGGTCAATTCAGCATCTTCAATTAACCTGCCTACATGCAGGTATGGGGAGAACATGAAAATTCTACACAGAAAAAACCCAGACCACCCCACCTGGGGATCAAACCAAGGACCTTCTAGCTGTGAGGCAACAGACCTACCAACTTAGCCATCGTGACGCCTGTGTACCAATGCATTTTGAAAGGATCTAATCTAGAGATCAAATATATAGTTTATTTTGTGCTTTCATGAAATTATTTTTCTCATGTATTTCATGACACACAGAATGGCAACAGCCAGACCTGTTTGAATATGATCTGCCTTGTGCAGTCTTTCAGACAATCAATAACATTTAACCTTTTACAACAGAGGTTCTAAGCTTGTTTTTTCTTCTTTCAAAAATACCATGTCAAAAGGGTCCCAGAAAAATAATATACAGTACTTAAAAAAAAATAGGGATATTTTCGGGTGAAATTTCAGAATGAACCTAAAATGCAATATAACCTTTATAGGTGAACTTAATGTGTCCTTCTCAAAACTTGTGAATGCATATCTCCAACTGTTCAGTGTTTCAGTGCTTTTTGCACAACTGGATCTCTAACAATTGGTATTTAAACAGTCCTCATCATCATGCTGTGGATGAGCATGACAACTAACAATTATTCAACAGTACCTCACCATTGTGATGCTTCAAACAATGTTCTCAGATGGAAGTGGTCACTGAGCTTAGAGTGTCACAGAGTGTTATCAGCAGGTTGCAACGACTGGAAGACTGGAAGAGTCACAGAAATGCAAATCCCACACTGATTACTGCTTTATTGTGAACAGTGCCCTGCAGAATC
>JAYDZG010000036.1:9612227-9637188 GCA_034509265.1 Microcambeva bendego
ATGGAGTGTACGGCTTATTGTGGTCATATGGATAGATACTCCAGTCTCTACTTGGGAACTCTGCACCTTCTTCAGGGTTACCTTTGGTCTCTGTGCAGCCTCTATGATTAATGCCCTCCTTGCCCGGTCTGAGATTTTGGTGGGTGGCCCTCTCTTGACAGGTTTGTTTTAGTACTATGTTCTTTCCATTTGTTGATAATGGATTTGATGGTGCTCCGGGAAATCATCAGAAATGTGGATATTTTTTATAACCCAACCCTGACTTGTACTTCTCTTCCACTTTGTCCCTGACTTGTTTGGCAATATCCTTGGTCTTCATGGTGTTGTTTGGTTAGTTGTGCCTCTTGCTTAATGGTGTTGCAGCCTCAGGGGCCTTTCAGAAAAGTTGTGTATATACTGACAGATCATGTGACACTTAGATTGCACACAGGTGGACTTAATTTCACTAAGCACTAAACTACTTCAATTAAAAAAAATAAGGTTTGGGGGAATTCTTACTCAGGCATGAAGTTTCTATACTGATTTTAGTCAGGGTGGTTGCACTTGAGCAGCTCTGTGCTGAGTGCTAGGAGAAAGCAACAGATCCTAAATGACCTACGTCTAGTAAACATGCAGCAAGCCATATCAAATGAGCCTGCTTAAAGCCTGTAGTGGGCAATGTGCCACCCACATGCCAGCTTCACTCTTTCCCGTTATCCATCACAGCTGAAGCATGACTTGTCTACCTGAGACCGGCTGGCTACACCAGTAGGTTCTGTAATCCTGCTGACATTATTATGATGTTTTAGGATGATTAAAAAGCCAAAATTTAAGGGCCATTTAAACATTTCAACATCCACTGAAAGAAGTTTCTGGTTTCATGTATTTAGTATATAAATGTAAACTATTTTGGTTTTATTCAGCCAGTCATCATAATTCTTTAGTATTTTAAAAAGTATTTTATATTCTTTGCCACCTTATAAAGACACATGATCTGTTTGGAAACTACATTTGAGAAAAAAAATGAAAGTTTCAAACTAAGCAGGTCTGGCTTGGGGTAACTTTTAAGAGGTACAAGCAGTTATTCTTTGTCAGACCATAACAAGCACAGTGATACATAATCACCAATAAAGCCACAGCAACAAGACAGATCGTCGATCTTCTTTATCCAGGCACTTAAGAAGTGGGTGTATAGCTGCCACCAGCCAGTAAAGTACACAATATTTTATTACCTCTGCAATAAAAGGCTACAGCTGCTTTATACTTGAAAATAGCTAAAAGTTAAAATAAGGACACTGATAAATGGTAAAATTAAAAGGAATACTGAATTTAGACAAAACAACAGCGTACCCATTTACACTCAGGAGGCCACTCGGATTTACAGAGTATATATTTTCACTTTTTTAAGCCAAATATAACTAAAGCACAGAGTGATTTATGATTAATAGTGATTGGACCATGAAATTATATTTGCGTGTTCTTACTGTGTGTAAAGTGTTATTGCATGTGTAATACATTAGTGCATATTTAAATCAGACTTGAAGCTTGTATTCTCTAGTTACCTCATGTAAAAAATGCCTTTTCATTATTACCTGTGATGTAAATAGTGTGAAAATCCAGTTTTTGAATTATTTTTACCCATCTTATGTATTAAGGTATATTTTATTTAAGTGTAGCCTAGTGGCTACGGTATGATAATTAACAGGTCACTGATTAGAGACCCAATACTGCCAGGTAATTACTATTGGGCTCTTCAGCTGAACTGTCAAGAACATTGGCCTTATCACTCATTTTGCATTGACTAAACCACTCAAGAATATTACAAAACTAGCACAATCACTACTACATTGCTGGTTTAGCTATATGCTTCGAACCATTGTTTAGTCAGGTGTTTAAAGATGAACTGTAGTCCCAGGCTCAGTTTTTGAATCCTATCAAATTCTATCAAGTAAATAGCTTATTTTTTGTTTCATCAGACCAGAAAGTGGTTTCTTATGTTACAAGCAAACTCTAAGTAAACAGTCACACATCGTCTTTCATCTTGCCTGATTTATGGAGTGCTGAAGGGATGGTTTTCAGTCCAACAGGTTCTTCCAGCTCGGGTTAAGGACTTTTAGGGCTCTTTCAGAAAGACCATTGGAGTGTTTCTCTTATTTTGGCCTGTCTTCGTAGACAAAGATTTATGAGGGGATATGTCCACGTCTGCTGCAGGCATGATGATGGCTGACAATGCCTATCTGAGATAGGCAGGTTCTACCTCTGTGTCTGCAGGCAAAAGTTTTGGTTGGGTCAGGTGCACTGGTGATCCTGTTCGTTTGTTACTCCTTTTCCATTTTAGATTTGGTTTGAGGGGCCCTTCTCACTGGTCCCTCTTAGCAGCAGACCGGGAAAACTGGGGGAGGATAGTCTGTACAGCCAAAGTTACAACTGATGAGAGAGAACTTAAAGATTCCAGTTGAATTCCAGACACAACTAAAGGATAACTACAGAAAACATGATGCATTCAACCACAATGGTTTTCAGACTACACTAATTCATGACAGAGTAGAACTTAATATAAAAACAAAACTAAAATTTCTTACACACAATAATATTTGTTAAAGAGTTAATTTGACATAGTAGTCTATAAAGGATCGCAATTTGCACTGCATTGTCAAAATAAAACTTAAGTAACGAAGTCCAAGAAACTGTCTGTGGATCACATTATGGCAAGACATAAATCAGGAAAAAGGATATAAACCAATATGTAAGGCTTATCCTGGGACCACAGTGGCCCCAATAGTATTGCAATGGAAGAAACTTGGCAATTTTTGAACGTTCCTAATGTTGGCTGACTGGCCAAATTGAGAATCCAGGCAAGAAGGGCCTCTTGGACTGATAACCATCTTTGCAGCACTCCATATATCAGGCCTTTATGGCAGCGTATCCACTGTTAATTAACAGGCATATGAAAGCCCATGTAGAATTTGCAAAATATCATGAAAAGACCAGTGACAAAAATGTCCACTGGTCTGACAACAAAAATAGTCCAACAAACCGACCAGGTTCCTTCACTCTGCCAGGGGTGGGATTGGGGGATTTCTTTAACACTTCTACAAGTATAACCTCTGCTGGCCGGTCAATGTTGCCTGCACTGAACAAGGGATAGAGAATGGAGAACAGTGGATTATACTGACCACACTTCAAACCCACCCTGTGCAGGTACAGATGGGAAGTAGTGTGCATAAGAAGGGACATGAAATGAATGGCCTTCCTCAGCCAGAGATGGGATCTGAAACAGAGCTATAGAATCAGGGTAACTGGAAACGACTGGATTAGGAGAAAACATATCACAAATAAAAATAAATTAACATCCATATTAATATATATTTAATAAAAAAAAAAACACTGATCAATTACTGTCAAATAACCTCCATACAAACATCATCATGGCAGTCACATTAAATGCCCATGTTTTTTCAGTGGCAGAGAGAAGGCAGTTAGAATGTTATGGACCAAATGACCATAATGTCTCTAAACACAAAAACATCCTTAATACATATTTCGAATACAATACCTCACATTTAAACTGCCACAATATTACGGGCATGCCCAAGGGTCTTTTAATATACATTGTGGCTCATTCAAAGCTCAGATCTAAACACAATCTGTTGAAAGATGGCTTACACACGTCATGCAATTGTATGGTGATTGAGCTAACATGAATAAAATTTTAAAAAATCTGTTTAAGCTGGTTTTGGTGAAAAACAATTCATGACACACACTGGTCCATTGTTCAAATGTCACAGCCTTTTAGGTATCACTGTGTGGATCCCTTAGTTTGTACAATTAACCCCTTTTCTATGACAATTTCATTCAGAATGAAAATGCACCATGGCAAAAACTTCCGGTTTATTTACCTAAAACTAATTTGTGTACATTGGTGGACTAAGTAGCACACTTTGACATTGATATTTGGAAAAGGAAATGTGTAGCTGACAAATATGTACCAATAATCAATAATACAATCATGCCTTCATGGACATAAGCCTTGAGGAATCATTACAACAAAACTGAGCAAAGAGCAAATGAGAAGTTATTATGTTTGTAATAATGTTGCCGGGATATAATTACATATTGATCTGAACATACCTATAGCACTTGGATGGAACTGTTAGACCATTGCACTGTAAAAAATATGTATTAAAGTATGTGTACCAAAATATATAAGATACTTTTTTGAACAAGAATGCTTTCCTTTAATACCCATTAATCATAGAATGAGCCATTACTTTTTACAGCCTGTTAACTGTAACATATGAATGTAGACCACACCTCAACTGTAGTGGTTGGGGTACAGGACTAGTAATCCAAAGTTCACCGGTTCAAATCTCACCACTGCTAGGTTGCTGCTGTTGGGCCCTTGAGCACAGCCCTTAACCGTCAATGCTGAAAATGTAAATGTAAATGAATAAAAGAGACCCAAATTGTTTATTGGGTACTGGACAGATACCCCCCCCCCCCTTGTTTATTTATCTGTATTTTAGTTATTTAATAATGCCAAGGAAAGGGCAAGCCGGTCAGCCTGACATCTGCCCAAATGGTGGTAAAATATGAAAAGAAGATTAATATCCAGAATTACTTCAACAAGATAAAAAACAACATTTGTATTTATGAGCAAGGCATGGTGGTCTTTAAGAGTGAGTGGTGACAGAACATGATGCAGTTAGTGAAATGTAGCCTGATGAATGCTGCATTTTACAGGGCCTGAGATTGGAACATCAACACTGGACTGCTCCACTTGGGGAACAATAAAATGAAAAGCCATGTGCTGACAGTTGCTGATAATGGATGGGGTTGTCAAAACTAAACACACACTTCTTCACATACTCACATTGTTCTTAACATATTCAGTTGCCTTGGTCATAAAAATATCTGAGCCATTATATGCTATTGTATTCTGAGGCAAATATATCCAACCTTCTTCATACACAGCCAGCTAGTTTTCTGACCAAAATAGGAGCTTTTTATGATAAAACAAATAATTCATTTCATAAAGACCAAGTGCATAGAAGTCAGTGTTCAAAATTGTAACATTTACTTGAGGAAATTAAACATTCTCTTGGCCTTTATTTTTAAGCACAAACATTAAGGTTGGAATGGTATGTCTAATCAAAAAACAGATCATTTGAAAATCAGTGAACCCCAACTACCAGACACTGAAAGATTGCTATATCTGCAATGAAAACGCTACTTTCATTTTCAACATGGAACACATTTATGCACACAGAATGGGTCTTCAAACCCTCAGACAGTGAGAAACTGGAGACCATCACAACAGTTAATTGAGAGAGATTAATATGAAATAAACTTTAATAACACTACAATAGACTCTAATGTTTTTGTTAACCTTGTTGATTTAAGTGTGTTGTAACTTCGTAGAAGAGTTCAAATTTTGTACACTACTGCGCATGTGTGGGAATTTTTTTTCGTGCCTGTGCAGTAGGAGTTAATTTTTTTGAGGCACACATGGTCTGGTGGTTAGAGAACTTTCACTGCAAAGTAGAAAAGAGCATTTTAAAATCTAAAAAAAAAATAAAATCTAATCAACTTGTTCAGCGTTGTTGTAGCAGATAAAAGTAGATTTTTTTATAGTACTCTGTTCTGGTCTAAAAAGTATCTTATATAAGGACTTACCAACAAAATTATGAATTATGTGTCACACTACACTTATGTAAAACCATTGCTAATTGTTATTGTGTTTACATCTTTGCATTTATGAGCATTCATTTTCACCTTACAGTTGTCCTTCAGAAGCATAACTGTTGTGCACATCTTAATTTAGAATGTTGGACAACAAACCAGTAAAGGAGTGTAAATTTGATACCCCTGACCAACATATGCACTGTTCACCTTGGGACCACTGTCTGGGCTGGTCAGGCTGTGTATATTGTTACACACAACAGTCATGTGCATCTGAATATATTTCTCAGCTTTGATTTCATAATTAAAGTTCACCAGAAAATACTACTTGTATTCATATTTAATATTGTAATTGAATATTACATTCTAATATTCTAATATTAAACTGATACCACTATATATTTAATATAGATACCTTGCGTGGTGCAGTACTTTAATAAGTCTACTGCTATGCTGGATTCTGTGCCAGCTTAACCAAGACAGACACAACTGGTCATGTTGGAAGAGCTGAAGGCTAGGATTGGGATTCTCTTCCTTAAATGTATTTTTAGTAGAATAATGTGTCATACAATTCACTTAAAGCTTAAAGGACCACTAAAATAATGGTTAATCTCATTGAGCACATACCATTTCACATGATTTAGGAAAACGTACTTCTACAGTAAGTACAGCAACGATACCAAAGGCTGATAAACATTTTAACAACTGATGCCACAGTACAATGTTGGAATACGTGATTCTGTGAAAAAAATCTTAAGTAATTGGGTTTGTCAGATAATACATTCCCATAATATTCAAAAGAAGCCGTCTCCATCGCTGCCAAAGTCTTCTTCTAGCAAGAACTACTGCATCCTTGATAACACAGGAAGAAAAGCTTTTCATTTCTTTTTCCAATGAATAATTGTGTGCGTACAGAGAAAATCTCCAATAATAAAGACAACAGTTTTAAGGCCAATTTACCAGTTTGTGAATCACTATAATCTATAATTCAACTATTTGCATTAAGTCCCAAACTGATCAAAACATACACAAACATTCTAAGCATATAAAGCTGCTGCCTTTATTCTATCCTGCCTGTCTCTGCCAACATTTGCACTTTTTGTGACTGGGATAAAAAGACCTTTTGTCTAATGTCCTGGACAGTACAAATTAAATTGCATCATACATTGTGGCAGAGCAGGAGCAGCAAATCAGATAAAAAGAAAAAAACCTCTGAAAATGAGGCTGTCATTGGGGAATATACATTGGCGGTGTTCGTGTTTTAGAAAATTCTACAAAATCATCAGAGGATAAAATGAGATGAATATCATAACTTATCCCCGATATCACGTTTATTGATCACAGTAGAAATATGGCTCAATGTGCCAGTTGGTGCATTAACAAAGACCAGACAATGTGCCATTTATAAATTTAAATAATCTCCCATGCAAAGCATTGGTAAGGTATTGCTCTATGAATGAAGGATATTCTCATTCAAATTAAAAACCTCGGTTTCAATATCCTCTCGGTGCACAGTCAACAAGGGACAGATTCAACAAGGCCAAGCATTCTTGGCTGGTCTTTTCAAAATCCACTGTGTTTCTTTGTGCTAAAACCTATCAGTCTTGATCAGATAAAAGTAGCTTCTAAAGAGATAACTGAAATTAACTGTCTGGTTTACCACAGATTCCACCACGTCATGGTTATAGTTGGATCAAAAAGTTGCTCTTTTGTTAAGTTAAATCTTTAAAACACCCATCATGTTTATTATTATTCAGGCAAAACACTTATATTTAGGCAGTTAAACTAATGCCATTAGTTGTCATATACACATATACATGTTACAAAACAACTGATGCATGTGTAAATTGTGATGAGCTACTAACCAGAAAGAAAGTATTGTGGGACTTTCTAATAATTCTAATCTTGTGGATTTCATTCTGAAAAAATAATATAATTTTAACCCAAAATGTATATATGATTACCCCAATGACTTTATAAAAGCATGTACGTTTCTAATAATAAATAATTAGATATGTAAAATATTAAAAATGCAAATCAAATGTATGTATTAAAATCTTAGTATTTAAAAATAGTCTCTTGACTCAGGGACAATCTAGCACTATAACAGAACAATGGGCTGGATTCTTAAGCTGCTCCTTTCAACTGCACACAAATTGACTAGAGCAGCTGCTTTAGAACCTTCAGCCATCAACCCCGCACTCTCCACATCTTTTAATCTTCACACGAAATGCCATAAGAGCCATGGATCAAGCAACCGACGCCAACAGACAGTGATGTCAGAATAAGTCGGGTACACTGTGTCAGTCGCTTGAATTGATTGTGTTAAAAAAAATTATACCAAGTCATACCAGACATATCTATTAAATCTGTAAGGAAGGTGAAACCTATCAGACATGCCACTCATCTCAAAAAAATAATAAAGAAATTAAAGCATTGATGTTTTGTAAAATTTTAATTAAATCTGTTGGTGTTCTTTTGACTGGAACTAGACTATATTATTGAACACATGATTAGTAATTCATAATTAAACTGGGGTCAGAGCACCGAGTAAGACATGGTACAGTGCTATTCCAATAGATTACCACAGATTTACATACTAGGTGCATATTATATGTTTGCATATTGTAAAAAAACAGCCTGGATGATTCATTATTTCATACACCCAAAAATAATTTCCGATTAGGGTCAAATGAGAGAAGCTCAAACATAAGGTGACTATTCCTGTGCTAGCTTTGTACCAGTAAACAGAGTTAGGAAAGAGAACTGATGATGTTGGTTGATAACTGGAAGTATTTCAGTGTAGTTGACCTCTGATATGACTGATATACATTTGATCAAAGCAGTGAAAGACTTACCAGAATGGAATGAGCAGACACAGTTGTTTTGGTAGGAATGTGTTCATGAACAGACATTTCAAGACTGGAGCATAGCGACAGTTCTGTAATCCTCTGGGGCTACTTTACTTTCCTCACAGTGAAAAACTAAAGTGTGTAAAGACTGAATTGAATCGACTCAGGTATCAGGAAATCCGAGGAGAAAACACCACAACCTTTATGAAAAATTAAATCTTGAACATCTTTGGACCTTAAGAATAATACAATCCCCTGCATACCTCAAAGTCCAACAAGGCCTGGTTTCAGAAGCCCTTGAATATACTGTTATGGAATGGCTGTTACAATTGCATAGGAGAAATGGGCTATGATTAGTCTGCCTATGAATCATAGAAGCAGAAGCTCTTAGCAGCAAACATGAGCTTACCAAGTTGATTCTGAGAATGCAGTAATCATTAAAAGTAACATTTTGTGTTAAATTGTATATTACATATTGCTCTGGCGGCTTCACCAAGCAGTTGGCAGAAATACTAATGAAATTAGATGACATAACAACTGAAAAACATCATGATGATGTCTCAATATACATTACCAATTGTAATGAAGCTAAAGCTTGTTTTAAGATTTACCTGTAAAAGTTTGGTATTTTTGTTCGAGTTCCTGAAACATACAAACATTGTAAGAATTTCTTGGTTAACAATGCAAGCTATGATGGTAAGAAGTGAGATAAATGTTTGTCGTGTTACTGAGGTTAACTTTGTAAACAAAAAATTTGCTTCACGTCTGGTTGGTTTAATCCAATACTCAAGAGAATTTAATAGGGAAGAAGGAAGGAGATGGAAGGAAGGAAAGAGAGAGAGAGAGAGAGAGAAATCTTGTTTGGTCATTGTGTAATTGGAATAGTAGGAAATGGTGCTGTAATAGAGAAGCACTTAAGTTTAATCTTGTTTATGGGTTTAGGATGGTTTTGAGTGTTGGAATATCTCAACAAAATCATTTTTGTACTTCTGATTTTGGAGTAATAAATCACCATAATTGGATCCCAAGATCCTGATTCTGACCGGGAATATGTCAAGAAACCCCATTAAATACATGTTTAAAAATGACATGATTTAAGTAAATGAGTAGCTGTAGCTTAGTTGTTAGGCTACACGACTAGTAATCAGAAGGTTGCTGGTTTAGGTTTCCACTGTTGGGCATATTATGACTCTGAGAAACTGTCTTGTTTACATTCCTCCACCCTGTGAGATATTAGACATTCATCCAAAAGCCTTTTTCTCCAGCACAATGTTTGGCTTAACAGGCTGATACAGCAAAAATACTGTTGTGACTACTAAAACCAATATTCTACCCTATAAAAATGAATTAGGACAAAGTATTAGATTGCTGTGGTGCATAATACTGTGCTCTTTTGTCAATAACCTCCCTTAACTCACTCTGAAAATCTCACTGCAGAACTCATTTGCGAATGATGCCACTTCCTATTCACATACTTTGCTTTTTGATATTTGCTCTACTACACCCCACTATGAATAGAGTATATCCAAAAGTATTGGCAGCATGTTAGAAGTACGTTCCACTGCAGACAACTTCAAGAATTATCTAAAAACTTAAAATCAGTTCATGTGTCTGGTCACTTGGAAAGTTTTAAAATAATTAGAAAATTAGTGACTGCATTGTTACCCAGTTGAGTTGAGCTGGCATTACAATGACGTGTTGGCAATGCTAGTCTCTCACAGGGCCCTCCTACTGCAAGTCAACAAATCCACACTTCTGTGAAGATGACACTGAGCTGTCAAACAAATCCACACATAAAGGGATCATGTGGATGCTGATAATACTGGTCATTGAATGCAAGGCAGATTCATGAGCCAGCCAACAGTCTGACTCCATTCTGTTGCTATGATACAAAACAGAAACTAAGCAATGTAGAACAGCAAGCCATCATAAAGCTATTGTTTGAGACTCTGACGTGTATGAGATGATACTTGACTATAATTAAAAATGTGATGGATGGATAATAGAGAAGCATAATTTACACTAACAATACACAAAAAGATAACATAAATACAACATAAAAAATGCTGCTCCTGATTGAAGAACTTTATGATCATCTTCCTAATATTGTGTTTGCCTTTCTCTTTGTAACATAAATAGAATGTAAATTTGTCTTCATTTAACATACTTATACAAAGAAAACACGCTTAGATGAAAGACAGTATGTACTTATTGGGGTAACATGGGTACAGTCTTCCCAGACGGTTAAGGATAAGTGGAGTAATAATGTACTAGAGATCTCTAAAGTGTCTTAGCTTAAAAGAAAACCAACGGGACAAGAGAAGTCTCAAATACAGGTGTCAAAAGAAACAAATTTATGGGAGCGGCTTACAAATCTATCTACAAATGAAACGCCATTTTTCAACAAATGACATCAGCAATCAATGAGAACACAAACACACAGATTCAACACAGATAAACTGACAATACCTTGTGAAGTTCCCATGTTGCAAACACCCTTATACACAATAAATGATTGAGGTCCAGGTGTGGTGCTGGTGACGCAGACTTTCACTGTGCTGAACGACTGGTTCCATATGATCATGTTTCATTTGAAATTTAGTTTCCCATAACAGTCGGTGTTATCGGCAGAAACCGCTGTCAGTGTTAGAGGCGGGATGTGTAAAAGTAGCCAATCCAAGTGCGTTTTTCTTTTCTCCTTTCTGTTTATTGGTTGCAGCCAGAAGGCGCATCTCGTGAGGTCTTATAGATGGATGGATGGATGGATCCTTTATTGATCCCAAGGAATTTTTTTGAGATTTGGAAGCATATTCAGGGTTTTATCTATAAAAATAAAAAAATCATTTTTTCTTTTGATTATTCACGGGTACACTTGAAATGTCAAGCCCCATGAAAGTTTGAGGTTTACTGTATATGGTTAAGGTACAAAGCGCACCAATATGGTATTTTACTAATAGAATGGTTTTATTGCTGTCAAAAACTTTAAATTCACCCACTTAAAAGATTCCAGGATGATGCAATTGGGTTAAGAGAATATAAAATTACAGTGCAAACTAAAGAATTGGGACATACTTAGTGCGACTTTCATCATGTGGCTTTTCAATTGGGTGCGTAATCCTTTGGCACCTGACAGTGCTGACTAAGCTAATTGAAAAAATAACAGATCAAAGTTAAACATGAAGCAATGTCTTCTTAATAGTGTTTCCTCACTGCAAAAATGCAAAGAAAAACTTATTGAATCAGTAGAAAAATAGCAATGGTTGATGATGAGTGGGGAACTGCTTACTTTGACTGCTTGTTCTGGCATTGTGGTTTGGTATTCTTGTGCTACAAAGTATGACTTAAACATTAGAAAACAATTCAAGTATTAAAATCAGCCCATAAGTCAGTGATTGATTATTGCGCTGTAATGTTCGGCACGTTGTGTTTTCCTTCAACTCATCAAGAATTTAATTCTGGTTTGGCTAGAAGTTTTAATAAATCTGGATGGGCATTTGTGGTGGTTAGATTCTTACATACCACAGTCAAATAGGAAAAGTGTTGGCATCCAAAAGAGCTGCTCCATGTAAGTTGTGTCTTTCTAGTTTGGCTGACAGATGGGGACATGGAGTCTCAGCAGCATGTTGATTTGTCAATTTTGAACAGTTATTAATCTGACCCTCTGTGCTACCTTGTTAAGCTAGCAAATGAGCTTAGAGAGCCATGTCAATTGTTTAATTTGCCTGTAAAACCACCAGTGTGCACACAGGAACATGTGCTGGTGTAGTAGGGGATTGTGCATAGATGGAACCAGCATGTTTGGACAATTCCTTGTCTATCTTATTTCCAAGAGCTGTAATTTTATATACAGCTAGAGTAGCCTGTCATATCACTAAATCCAGTTCTTCATTATTATCTTGGAATTATGGTGTCTAATTAGCGTGTTCAAATAACCTTATATGAAGTCCATGACTTCAATCACTAGTTAGACAGCTGCCTATGTAGGCAGTAAAACAGCAACACATCTCTTAGCTTCTTTTCTTCCTGTTAAATTTTGCATATGTTTTTTATCTTTTATTTATGTTGTCTCTATGAACTTACCCATTTTATTATTTGCAGTTATATTCAACACTTGTGGGGTGACAACATTGTCAGTATCTAAATAATCTCAATCAAAAGTGGTCCAAGGAAGGAACAGGTTAGCAACATTATTGCTTTATCTTGATTGATTATGTCTCCTGAACTTGGGATCATCTTTTAACAGCACATTTGTGGGGTTCCACCTGGGCCTATGTTTCATAATGACAAGATTGGTGTAAAGAAGAAAAACTCCAGTGGCCTACACAGAGCCCTGACCACAACCCTATCAATCACCTTCGGGGTGACATGGAATGTTGTTTTTAAGCCAGGGTTTCTTATCATTACTTGACCACACAAATGCTCCTATTATATTGACAGACATATTACAAAGTCGTGTGCTTTTCAAGGCACACAGCAAGACCCTGGAGAGGCCACAAGTCCATTACTTGGAAAATCCACAAACATACACACACTCACCTAAAGGGTATTTCAGAGTCTCAAAAGTGTCTCCAAATTCCCAGACTGCCTGTTTTGGACTGTGAGAGGAAACCAAAGGAAACACATACAGACACATGGATGACATGCAAATTACACAAAGAAATGATCAGACCGCCACACTTGAGGGCTAGAACCCCAAACCTTTTTTCAGGCAAAAGTTCAACTCATCTTTTCACTGTGCCATGCAACATAAAACCAGAACAGCTCGATTTAATTCAGTATCAAACTGTAATTGGTCAGCATGAGCCATCTTAACTAACAATTAGCACATATTTTGGAAGAAAATTTCTATGTAATCAAAACAGCTAGTGCAATCAAATAGTTTTAAAGTATTCACTGTATTGACTGACATCTGTATCTCGGGTATACTTTCTCCACTGTTCATTTTGCAACAGATGTGCGTAAATGTGCCTCTCCAGCCACATGTCCTTTCTAAAGTGGAATTGGGATTATGATTTTGGCATAAAAGTTCAGCATGTGGTAGTGTTTCTAACACCAGCTCACTGGACCTAGACAGAGCTGAGTAGGGTAAAAGACAGAGAGTGCTTTCAATACGTGACCTATGTGTATGCCCATGACTACAACTCTCCAGTCCAAGCACAACATTACATGTGTCTTGGAATAAGCAGAAAGCTGTCAGATATTTCTTATGCAAGTTTACCCGGTAGGGTTGGATAATGTCAACTGCCAGGTTCACTGGTCATAGCGATGATGAGCAGGTATGTCTATATATAATACATCAACAAAGGGGGTTAGCTAACTTATTAGACTGTACTGGATGTGAATAATGCTTTTCACACCAAGCTACCACACACGTCTGAGCTTTCATGTTCTATGAATAGTCCTATTTCCCAAATTATTGTGGAACTAAAGAAATTAGAATAAAAAGACACTTATTTTGACTTTTGCCACCTAAGTATAATTAACACTATTATTATCATGGTAATGTTGGTTGGTAAATGATTGTCCTTTGCAACATCATGTTCAGGACAAACATTTAGAAGGAATTTGACAATTTATCTGTGTTAAGAGTCTAACTAATTTATTTTAATACAATCAATATTCTTTTTCAACTATTCTATTAAGGTAAGTTAAGTGACTGCACATTAGCAATAAAAAGTAAAATCTTGAGGAAAAAAGTAATTTAATGTGTTGGATCGATTGAATCAGTTGAACCATATTAATTTGATTACTGGGTTAAATTTCCAGGCATGATTACTGACAGACCTGTTTAATCTACGCTTTAACTTCATGTCACCACTTAACACCACTTAAGTCAGAGAAAATATATTCTGTTGATTAAGAATTCCAAAAACAAATGACATCACTTCTACTTTTTCTCCTTCCTTTGCGATGCATTTTTTCACAATGTCCTACCATTTTATTGCCTTTATAACAACATGTTTTTGGTTCATCACAGGAAAGTCTTCCCACTTTAAAGCTTATTTACACGGTTCGAAATCTAATGGTGATAAACGGACTATATGCTCTCTCAGACACACCCAATTACTACTACACCCACCCTCACCTTTCCAACCAAAATATGAAAATGAAATTTTTCATGAATATCACATGTAAAACCGGTCTGGTATTATGAAACAGGATAGAAGGTTTCACCTTGGATTTTTGCACTGGTCAACTGGGCTGGCCCAATTGGTAGTGCCTTAAAAAGACAATGACTGTAGCGAACTAAGTATGAAGCTGTGCAAGGACCCTGTTTAGCAGACTTAGGCATCTGTGCAGACAGCATGGGTGAAAAGAATGGGTCGGCAAGGAATGTGCATGTGTCGGAAGAGGCGTGTAACACAATACACCCTCCTCTAATGCACTAAGGGATTCCCAGCTGCAAAAATCAAACTGATTATGCTAAATCGGGAAAGAAATAGAAAAGAAAATGCATAAATAAATTGAATACATTAATTAAAAGTCTGAAAATTGCAAAGCCATTGGTTAAGCTCTGGGACCCCAGCAAACCACAGTGAATGCCATCCACAAATAGACACAACTTGGAACAGTGGTAAACATTTCAAATAGAATGCATCAAGGACTCAATAATAAAAGAATACAGCTGATGAACAAAAATGTAGGTTTTACTGACCACAGTGATGGGCAATGTACTCAATTACAACATTGGACAATATTAGCATCCTCTCTCTCTCTCTCTCTCTCTCTCTCTCTCTGAAGCTAAATAATGGATACTCAATGCCTTTATTTGTCATTAGAAATATGTACAGAAGCACAGTACATCTAAATTTGTTCTTCAGATAACCCAGCTTGTTTAGAAGCTGCACAGGGTCATCTATTGTACTTGCTCTAACAGGACCTAACAGTGGCTGCATAGCAGAGCCTGAATTTGAACATACAATCTCTGGTTGAAACCCAAAGCTCTCCCGCTACATTACCACCATCCAAATGAATGCCTCCTTGATCTGGTCAAAAATTTAGCTTCCAGAATGTAAAAAGAACTTCACCAATCAAGTATCAAATACCATGAAACATAAAGTGCCACATTACCTTGCTGTGGCTGCAATCTACATACAAGTTTTAGTTTAATGTAGCATAGTTTCCATAAGTCTCTGAATCTGTTTTTTTGGATTAAATGTCAGACTATACTGTTTGCTTATCAGAGAACAAGTGAACCAATACCATCCCATCAAAGTACCCTTTAGAGCATAACACAGCCTTCAGAACCCATTCACTGTAGGGGTAGAGCATTCACAAATGGTCTGTTAATGTACACCATGTGTGCAATTAAACAATTCAATACCATACAATATAAACTTACTCAGATGAAAGTCTTCAACATTTTAAAATCTAGAATAATATATGCACTTATTTCTGTATTACAATTTATCACCTCAATTTAATATTTTTAAATTACAATATGCAATATAAATGTGTCATCACAGTATTTGCACTGCCAGACCAGATAATTACCTTTTGCACTTAGACAAGGGTAATTAAACAAGATGTTCACAGATTCAGCATTCATTTTCATATTCACCCTTCCAATTTAAATTATTCTTATTCAGGACATGCAAAAACGTTTAATTGTTTTACCCTTGTTTGCATCTGAATGTGATGACATGAGATTCACCCTTTTAGCAGAGAGAAAAACAGGTGGAGCTACACAAGTTCAACATGTATAGCATTTTAGCACTGGTGTAATCAGTTCAACTGAGATTTTCAGCTGTCAACCCATGGGATGACTTTAAGTACAGTACAGGCAAGTTGTGTTATTTTTAAAAAGTAAAGATCAAGGCATAAATGATTGCAAGAAAACCAATATGCTTAAATTGGCATTCTAACCTTTGCTGGCTCCCTAAATGTGTTATGATTTGTTTAATATCATTCAACATTAGGCTATATAAATGTACTATGTTGTAAACTTAAATTTACTTTTAAAACTTTAAATTGTATGGGTTCATATGATCCTTGGTTTCATTCAACACCAAGTATGACATTTGACGAAAAAAAAAAATAGGAATTTAAATTTCTTCACTTTAGAGAGTTTCAGACTATTGCTGTTGCTATTGGTTGGCTGGGCACAATCTACTTTGCATAATTAGCAGTGGCTGCCATCAAGGATTTCTTTACACAACACTAAATTGACGGATGTCTGAAGTAAGTTGTATCTTTCTGGTCATTTTGAGCCAGTAAATAAGTCAACAACTGCTGATGCTTTAGATAAACCAAACTTTCAGCAGTGCAACAAAATTTAAAAAGGATTTCCTACAAATCAATTAGCCAATTGGCATGCTTAATTAAATTAGCAGCCACACCAGGAGATTGAGGAAGAGAACTGAGAATTGCTGATTGTCCCCAACTCTTGATATCTTTTTGAGGCCATGTCCAAACACAGGTGTCTGCCAAACTTGAGAGGCATAATTGACCAGACATCTGGAAGGTGATGAAGAGTGGCACCACAGGGATACTTGAGAGACGGCCGCACAGGAGATTCATCTTTTTCTCAAGCAAATATGTTACTTTTGTATTGCTTATTTATATTAAATAAGTAATACATATTGTTATGTCCTTATTTTGATTACCATACTTTTAATATGATTGTGATTACTGCTATTATGACTTGAAAACATAAAAGGTTCGGGCATACAGTGATATTATATTATGAAAGTAGAGCATTTAAGCAGAAGCATGCAATGGTGATTTCCTCATCTAAAACATTTATTAAAACAAAAGCCAACTACAGTGGTAGGTATAAGTCAGCAAAATAACTTGTCATGGGCCCTCGACCATCAATTACAGCTTGTCAACGATGTCTCATGCTGTTCATATGTTGCCTTATTGTCTGCTGAGGCATGGGAGCCCACTTTTATTGGGGTACGGAGTTACGAGCCTCTACATGCTGATCCCATAGGTTTTCTGTTAGATTTCCAATCCTTTACTAACTGAAGCATCACGAGGAGCATTTGTATGAGGTGAATCATTACATATGTTGCTGACACTGAATAATCAGGACACAGTCTTATATTTATTCTCCCTAAAAACAGGACAATCAGACACTAGCGGGCTAGTTAATGATTAAAACTCATGGTTGAACTCTACAGACAAACTTTTTCAGATTATTTTGTGTAATGATAGTTCCAACCTTGGCACCAGTCTTTCTCCACTCACTGGTGAAAATCCAGTAAGTATTGTAAGTAAGTACATTTAGATATGGACCAAACAAATGTAGTCCATGCCATTTTCTCCTTCTTAAATGAGACCTGAAATACATTATCATGACAATTGACTAGTAATATAAAAAAAGACTTTTATTGTGCAAACAAAGAATATATTGATTAGACAGCGCTCGTTTGCTTCTCCCTAAAGATTAATAATGCTGGGCACGATGTAAAGGTTTCACCACAAGCTCTCATTCAAAGCAGCTTTTCCCAGAACAATAGTCCATCAGATGCATCAAGCAACTCCCTACACACAAGTGTGTTTTGGCTCAAAGCTATCCATTCTTGTGGACATCTGAAAAATGAGTGCAGAAGAATTTTAAGGGGCCAGGAAGCCCAAGTAGCTCCAAGGCACATCACATTAGCCTGGTTCCACCCGATTTACTTCATGTATCCAAGGCCAGACTTACACTGCACACACAAAAGAAAATATCCACCAGGAGGGCAAATCCACAAGTTTGGGTTTGGGCAAATGATTAAATAGCACTTCATTTCCTTTATTAGTCAACAATATAAATATGTCAGTGAAAGAAATACTTAAAATAAGCCTTTATTGGCGGTTTCCTTCTTTTTGAATCCTAAAAGAGATCCCTGAACAGGCTCTACTCCTCTTCGGATCCTTGATATTTTTCTCCATGCATGTTGCTGTTAAGTGTGCCTTATGCTTCGCTTAATTTTATCTTGAGATTATATCTCAAAAGGCTCAATACTGTACACTTTGACACTTTTCGGGACTGCCAGGGATTTACATACTTTGCTTTCCTTCCATAAACATACCAGAAGCTAGACCCTAATTTGTCCCCAGGGGTGAGTAGCTGTAAATGAACTGGTGGCCTGTGTTTGGTGTATGTATGACATTGTGCCTAGTGTTTTCAGGACCCTACCACAGTTCTGACCAAGAGAAAACCGGTAAATAAATTAAGTTTATAAGTTACTTTGTAAAGAGCAAATCTAAAAATCGCTTATGTTTATTATAGGTGCACTAATTGTTGAATAGCCGAAAATAAATTGAATTAGCCTATAATGACCTTAAGAAAAATAACAAGACTCTTGGATAATAAAATAGACCAAAGAGAAAGTAATAAACCATCAGGCTTTACCTGTATCACCCACAGCACACATGCCTCAGGATGCAGAGATCTGGGGATGTACTTTATGCTTATCCACTGAAGGATCACAAAGCCTGAGAGTTTTAAAAAAAGACCCTAATCCTAATCTTTCAAGTGGAATAAATACGAGCTGTGAAAAGTCTGGGATTAGACACATGTTTTATAAATGATCTCCATGATCCATCATGAATTGGCCCTGTCAGGTCATATTGGTCCTTTCTAATAATAATAAATTATAAATAAAACGCTTTCACTAGTATAAATGTGCAAGAAATGTATTATTATTATTATTATTATTATTATTATTATTATTATTATTATTATTATATGTGTTCTATCAAGTCTATTCTGACTTCTGGTGAACATATGGATAGTATTTGTACATACCATTTGTGTCATCAGGCTTCTCCAAGTCTCATATATTATTTTGATATTTTTTTCTTTTGTTGCTGTCTGTCCTTGTTCTCTTTTACCTGCATCTCTGCAAAGCATACTTGTCTTTTGACAATGTATAATTATTTGATCTTCAAATAAAACATTGTGTTTGACATTTGCTTAGTTTTGCTAAGTTTTTTTTTAGTTTGACGGTACCTGTACTGTCCTCTCAAAAGTAATCAACCAGCCTGCTTATCTAAACACAAAAAACTCAAAAGATCTTCACCTCACAAGGTCTTTTTTCTGTTCCTTAGTTCTTATTCTATCAAGTGCAAGTATGTCATTGTACAATTACAAAAAAGAACAAAGTTCTGAATTGATACAATAGGGCAAAGGTAAAGTTTCTGTTTTGACTTCTGTATTCATATTGAGCTGAAGTCCCACCTTTTCACTCCACTATTTATAATACTTTCGTCAGTTTTTGTTGCCACTTGCATTTCAAAGATTATCAATGTTTCTTTCACAACTCTTCTTCTCTCATTATATGTTCAGCATACAGGTTGAACAAGCATGGTGGCAGAATAAAATATTTGCCTTATCTTTTGACGATGTGAAACCAGCTTGTTTATTCATTTATGTTGTTACTATGTTGATCAGTATGTAGATTCCTCATTAGAATGATACGATTCTCTGGTATTTCCATATTTGTTGAACGCTTTATTGTCAATGCAGCACATGCCAACTTCTTCTTGAATTCCTGCTAGCACATCTGGAAGTTTTCTTTTAATGTAAGTGTCTAGTCTGTATTAAATAATCTTTAGCATGATTTTACTGGTGTGCGAGATGAGGGAACTTGAAGAGGTTTTATCACTCTTTGTCTTTTTATACTGAAATATAAACTGATTGCTTTCCAGACAAAGTGGTTTTCCAGATTTATTGGCATTAGTCGGTCATTATTTTTACCAGATCTTCCTCAGAATCTTCATATGTATAGAGGTTAATACAATCTTTTCTTCTTTTAGACTGCAGAGTTTAGCGGAGGAATCTTCCAACAGTCATTTCCAGTACCATGAAAAAATTGTTTAATAAAATGAATAACATATTTACATCTTCATTAAACAAATAACTCATGCTTATCATTCAGGACTTGAAAACTTGTATTTTACAACATACAATGGTGTGTTTTTCTCACCTTCTACAACACCGAGATTTAATTCCCCAGATTGTTTATGGAGTTTAAGAGCCCTCATCTTAGCACCCTCATCTTGCCCTACGATCTATTATCTGGCCCCTGTTTCAGTGCCACAGTAAGAATACTAGCAGCTGGTCATGCCTTAAGGCCCCTAAGCTCTGTCAACCATTCCCGAGCAGATACTCTCATGTGGAAGCAGACGCTCATCAATCCCAGGAGGCTCAGCTTTCCACCACTAGCCCCCTTAAGGATCCATTCACAAAACCCAAGAGTAAAGCAAGCAGACCTCAGTAGGCTGAACAGAAGAGCTGAGCCACATGTGCACTCACCTCAGGTTACTGTCCCTGCTGAATTGCACAGCTCGGAATTAGAAGCACTCTAAAAAAATCAAACAAGTAAAACAGGCCTTAAAGCACATCAAGGAAGAATTTCCTCAGTTCAGACTTGGAAGCCAAAGTATCTATGAGTTTATGAACAAAAAGTTCTTATAATGTGCAATTTTCATAGAACTTCATATAATGTTATTTGATATTTTAATAAAAATACTGTGAACAACTGCTTCATGCTGTACAAACTTTTATGCCAACTATAACTGGCTGACAGTTTTATAAATGCCACATGTCTCTCTGATCTCAACAAATCTTTCGTCTCATAGAAACATGACTAATCCCCAGGACCAGACAATACCCTGAATACATTATTAAGCACCATGTTATTTTACATATTCCATATTACATGGTTGGACTTACTTATCGGGGTGTCAAAAGTTATTACACTGTTAAGATAATTTACAAGTTCTCATTTCTTCTATCTTAGATTGATAGGGATAGGGGATCAACAGCTTTATAACCCGGCAAACCTCTATCTTTGGGAGAACAAAGGTTTGAACCCTGATTATGCCACAGCCATTACTGACCCTGTTATAACGTTAAATGCATTCTTATCTACCATATTGTTTAAATGACAAGTGTCAAGCTCTTTTCCAGGAGCATTTAGCTGTTTTGTGATAAGTGAACAATGGCTGGCTTTACATTGGAAGGAGCGCATTGAAACCCTAACAAACGGCAGAGCCATTATTAAACAACTATTTTAGGTAAGGGAGTATCATTTGAAAGAAAGGCAACCTCTTCCTCTAGTACAGTACATTGGTGAGTTAAAGGTGTTGGCAAAGTTTTGCTGCCACAAATTGGTCTACCTCTTACCAATCAATTATTGCTTCAGTCTCATCAAATATTGTTGCTGACCATATGCATTCCTATATGATGCCAACATTATTTCAATTTATGTGATAACTATTAATTCAATGTAGCTTTTAGTAGAAAAGATGAATTGTTTTGTAAATGTATAGACCAACATTTTAACAAAATGTTTCCACCCCTGTTGCTCCATATGAACTGAATTGTAAATAAATGTCATAAAAGTATTTTGTAATATATTGCTGCTTATTCTCACATCAAATCATTGGTTCAAACTGTTACTGACCTTATGTTTAATTTTAATTGTTTATAATCATTGTGGAAGTTTTGCTCTTTAATCTTAAGGGTAACTTAAGCACAAATATTGCTTTTGTCATTTGCTTACTGGACCATAACCAGTTCAGCAGAGTAGCGCCAAATGCTGCCACAAGCAATTTGTTCAACAGCAATTTTGCATACTTCATGCTTTAGTATTACACATATGGATGGATGGATGGATGGATGGATATTTTATTTTATTCTAAATATTATTCTAAGTTATTTAATAAAACAACACTGCTCATTTTGGTTAAACACACCCATACATTGTAAAAGTAAATCAACTGATAATTTTAAAGTGGTCTCTTATTTCCTTCCACATCTATGGTCAGTATTTATCAAAAGTGGTCAAAGGAGGGAACAGTGGTAAACCAGCAACAAGGTCATTTGGCTCATTGATGCATGTTGGAAGCATGCATGTTGATCCAGCAGACGAGCTTCTGTGGCTCCAATCTATCTATCTGTCTGTCTCACACACAAACCAGCACCATAATGAAGAGATAATCATTTTTTTTCCAGAAAACATTCACACCACTGGCAATTACACAACCTCAGATCTGAGAGCTGGAAGTAGAGCTGGATCACCACACACTCCCTCCAACATGTGTGCAGCCGGTCCTTATCATCTGTCAGTGTTGGATTGACACACTGAGCCGTTTCACATACAGACAGCCATATCACATTCACAGAGCCACACTAAGCTTCATGCGACTCACTCTCATTCGAACAGGCGCCTGGATTGCATATTACAGCTGAAGCATGAAGAGACCTATGGCTGAGCTTCCCTCAGTCAAACATGTCCAAGCTTATTAGACTTTGAGCAAGCTGACTAGCCCTTAGATTTTTATTCCCACTTTTCCAACCAATATAGTTTTACCCCATAACACCAGTGCTCATGCTGCCTCTTTACCGATGTCTTTCTCAACCCTTATAGAGCAGAGCAGCACAAGGTGAGTTCATATGCGGGCAGCATCAATCAGCCAGCAAAGGTCGTAATGGTATCAGTTATGATGTCCTCTCCAGCACACACTGCCCTTGAACAACAGCCAATCGTTCAGACAGGCGCCCAGGCTGGCAAAAGGAACCGGAACCATCCGTCAAAAAACAGCTCTGACCGCCAAGACATGGGAGTCCACAAGACATCTAAAGGAGTTCAGCATTATCTGATATCTGGCTGACATTACCAGCAAAATTTTTAACTTTTGAAGATTCTAAATACCTACCTCATCTTAACACCATTTTTAAAAAAAGCATCTACAACTCAAGCCACAATGGCCAGTGTATACCAGCTGTAACCATATCCTGCTATAAGCATCTTCAGGAGTGATACAAATAGTTATAAGCTTAAAGGATGCTTATAGTCAGGTCCCCAGATACTTTTGGGAAACATACAGCCAGTTTCATACATAACATCTCACAAGTCTGTGTCAATTTACCAACCTGGACTGAATTTAAATGTTGTTTCTCGTATGTCACATACTTAATTCCAGCTCATTTAAAAGTTCATTTTACATCAAAGCTTAAATTCAGGAAACTAGCTCTGCCATTAGTGCAGCTAGCAGCCGTTTTTGGCATTATATACTCCTCTGGTTACCACACCTCCAAAAAAAGAAAGAAAAAAAACATAGTGCCTGGAAGTCTAACTCTGCGTTTCTTTAATGAGTCCTTCAAAGTAACGTTAAGGCTCTGTCCCGCACAGACAGTACCATGTTACTGACATAGACCAGACATCCATTCGTGTCTTTGTGTCAAGAGAGGGCAGTTTTTTGAAAGGCAGGCACAATCTTTTCCTATTTCCCCACATGAAACGGTCCTTGCCTGACACAGACAGGCTCATGAAATCAAATAAAAGTCGTTCTTTTTTTAAGTGTTTTTCCATACCGGTCTAAAGACAGCATTTAAGCCTGGCAAGTGTGGCAAGTGTGGCAAGACAGACAAGTGACAGGCTGTAATTTGTCATGTAAATCTTGACATTCCCCTCACACCTGCTCTGCTAAGCAAATGTAATTAAATGTGCTTCCGTAACAGCATGAACTCCAATTTCTTCCAGTAAGAGTGTTACATTTGGATATATTTAACCTGAAAAGGATGTCCCAGGCTTCATTAGGTCCAAAGCATCACTACATAGTTGTGGGATAAACACATAGATGAATATCTGTTATGCTAGAACTACCTCTTAGTAATGGAAAATCATTCTTAGTTAAAAAAAAAAAACCTAGGGGCAACTCAGCCATAGCACAAAACAGAACAATGTTAAATCATAAGTCATACCATCTCACTGCTACTTTTAAAAATACCACTGGAATGTAATTTAATGCTATTTAAGTACTATTTGTCTAAAGCTTTTGATGATTGGGCTTTATAGCTTAGTAAGCCCACACAAGCCCACACAATCAAAGGCAATGATAAGCACTGGTTGGATTGATGTACATTGATGTGCATTAGTATAAGCAGCAAAAGAAAAACATTTTCTGGGGTAAATAATCTTCTGATATCTTTGTTGTCTGGCAGATGAATCATGCAGAATGAGAGCCGGATGCTAAATGTGGTGATATCAGGTTTTAGCTTTAGACCTAGTAAGGCACTAATGAAAAGCTCTAATCTACTGCATCCTGGCAACATTATGTATTTGTAGCTACTACAAACCTTTCTAGCTTAGCCCGAAAATGGCCTTGTTATAATGACGTTTTCTTATTTCTTGGTAAAACTCAACCCTATCCAACAACATGCGGGAGCTGCATGCTTGGACTTGAAATCTGTAACCAACTTTACTAAAGCTTTCTATCTTTCTTTAACTTTACAAAACATAATACCAAAGCTGTATTTCCAAAATATGTATTAACCTCCACCTCACTACAGAACAATCTGTGCTGTCCGTGTAGCCAAATCTACGCCTTCGCTCAGATTTCTTGTCTCTTGTTGTCTCTTGTTGTCTCTTGTTCTTGTCTCTTCGCCTAGGTCTTCAAGCTTTGATACCTTACTTATTGTTGATGTGTATTTTTGGACATAGTATTGT
>JAYDZG010000036.1:9637288-9653160 GCA_034509265.1 Microcambeva bendego
TTCTTGTCTCTTCGCCTAGGTCTTCAAGCTTTGATACCTTACTTATTGTTGATGTGTATTTTTGGACATAGTATTGTTAAAAATATTGTCACTTGTGTTCATTTTTGTGTACTTTGATACGTCCTGATTGTGTAGATAACAATGTGTGGTAGATTGTGTAATGTGAAACCCTTAATCACAGACCATTCATTGTAGTGTGAAAACAACAATGACTGAAAAATTCTCCCAAAAGACATTCATATGTAATCTGAACAACTATCGAGTGTTATCGTCTCTTATCACTTCATATTATGACTCAACAGATCATCTGTTGACTGAAAAGTTTGACCATAAGAACCAGAAATCAAGCAGTTCTCACCTAAATAACATTCTCTTTGTGACATGTTGGATAGACTCCAGCCTTCACTCGGAATGCTGCATGTATAACTTATGTTTGATCTCTCAGCCAGTCCAATTCCTTTCATTCTCTTAACTCAATACACCCAGTCATTGGAATTGCCCTTTTGAGGAGCCAGAGTAAATACTGTAGATAAGACTCCAGTCTGGCCGTCACCAAAACAAATTTAGATGGCTGTTAAAAAACTGAAATAATGCATTAGCTACATTTTCAAATAGTAGGAAGGATTCTGGCAAGATTAAGTGCTAGAAATTCTCCGGAGGCATGTAATTTCCAATAAGACATTGAAATTATTATATGTAATTTATTTGATGTCTTTCAACTGTGTCATTTCTCAGTTCACAGTGAAATCATCAAAGCTTTCCGCAATAAGAAAAAGAACGTAGGACTACCCTGAACTGTAAATAAGCTGAAATGATTTATAGAGTGTGGGCCTGCTCAAAGATCTGAGTCATTATTTGCTGAAGTCAATGCACCTAATCATTTCAGATGCCTCAGACTGAAAAAGCACATCATGTATTTATTCTGTGTGCTGCACTGATTCTTTGTGGAAGTACTTTCACCAAATGTTTCCTGTTTGCAGAGTAGTAGGTTCTCTTGAAGTTTTAACGCCAAAAAGAACATTAAGCAGAAAAGAAGAAGGCAAATCACACAGAGAATTTAACATAGTAAGACTATTTACTGGCACGCTTTTGGAAGACCCTTGGAAACCATTATGGACACATGAGTAATATGTAAAACCCATCACAGATAGTGACCCATTTTGCATTTTGGCACACAATCTACCAGCCTCAGCACCACTGGTATTATTCATATTTAATTATCAAAAAGTCGATATCTAATCACTCCAAATGACAATGCCCTTCTATCAGCTTGAAGAAAAAGTTGAAGAAAACACTAGGGTTCATACAAATTTTAGAATTGACAGCCTGTGTCACTCTTTTCCACCACCAGAGGGGTGTGCAGGATAACAATATGTAGTTTCTAATGAACTACATGTCCCAGGACTCTAAAGCTTATTATTGCTATGGCTCTGCATTCAACTCAATGCTGAGTATTGGAGTTGTGCTTTACATCAGTAGTAGGGAAGACAACCTGTTCCATTTTCACTAGAAGAATTTTCTCTAAAAAGTCAAAAGTTAATTATTAAGTAGGAGGTTCTTCATGAAACCAGTAAAGTAAAATAATAAAAAAACTAAATTAGCACTAATGGGACCTCACCTCAGCATCCCATATTTTTTCTTAATGTCTCCAACATGTGGTAGGGAATCAGGAAAAGCCATTAGTCTGTGTATTTGGTGTAGCATGTTGGTGGACTGAGTAGCTGGCATTGTCACATTTTATTTTTTGTAGATTTTTAACACAAAAGATAGTTAGTGTTCTATAAATACTTACATTTTTTCCCTGCCCAACTGTTGTCTTTCAAGCTTCAGTGTGGTATTGAATCTATTATTTCCCCGACAGATCACGTCAGATGACCTGGTCTGCATCTGCATCATCTGACCAAAACCCAATAGAGAGGGTTTGGGATTAATTGGTCTACAGAGTTATGGCAAACCAGTCAACAAGGGAAATCATGGCTTGATATGGGACATTTTTAATACTTGGTGATGTCGGCTGAGTTTTGCCTAGGTCATATAGTGCTGTAAAAGTCAGGCTACTGAATTTATAGGCAACAAAATCCATTACAGACATTTTGCTATTTTTTATTACTGGCAGGTCTACCTCGCGGGACACCCCTGCATTCTAAGCCAGCAACCTCAGGACTTGGTCAGCAGTGCTCTCCATATCGTGGTTTTGCCTCGCTTGACAGATGAAATTGCTTTCAATGAAAAAGTCAAAATTATGTGCTCTAATCAGCTTTGGCGAGGGATTGATGGCAGTGTTATATTACAGTCCATGTATGCTTGGTATTTTCTTTGTAGAAGTTTTGAATAGTAATAAATAGGCATAGTTGCAAATTGGCCACTTTGACACAGCCTCTGGTGGGACATAAGCGGTAACCATGAGAATGAGAAAAGTTCTTTCTCAGCTTCATTTCTGTTTACTTAGGCAAGATAGTGCTGACACTAGACAAGTCCAAAAGGGAGCAGAATTACCTGCAGCATAATAGATTCTAACATTAAAAAAACGTCCACACATTTTTTTCGATTACTTTTCCTTTTCTGTCTTCTGTCTGTTTTATCCATGTTCATATTGCACTTGTATCCACAATCCTAATTTCTCATCTTCTGATGTAATGACAAATGTGTTATCAAGCAGCAGAGCAATTACTTCTGCTGCACATGTAGACAGAGTTTATAGCACTCCTACCTGAAGCTTTAACATAGCCAGACATACTATAGTCAGAAATTTGGTACCGTCAGCTTGCTGGGAACTAAACAGCAGCGAAATGTGATTTGAAATATCGGAAAGTGTATTGAATATATCAGAAAATGTTTTTCAAATCAGTCCAAATTAACTATTTATAAAGTACTTCCTACAGCTCTGCTCATTCCAATGATGGCTATAGAGTACATATGATGAATATGTAGTGATTTACTCACTAAAGGATTAGTGCTTCATCAAAATATTTGGTTTAAAGTTATTTTGCACATGAAGCAATAACAGCCACAAAACACCCTTAATAACACACTTGGTAATTTGGCTAATTTGACACTCATTCCTAAAAGGTGCTCAGGTACTTTTGGCCAGTTCAAGTTCAGACTTTGCCAGAAGCTGTCAGTGGCTGGAAACTAGACACTAATTGGTCCTGATTTTTGGTGGTATGAGCAGCATTCCTGTGTAGATAGCTAATCCCAGGCATATGCAAACTAATAAGTAGATGAGCCACACCTCTTTCTAAAGCATATTGACCTGCCAGGAACCAAGTGTGAGCAACTTCTTTTGGGAACTGGTCTCTACTTTAACATAAATTTGTAATAAATCCAGTTTAAATTGTAATGTACATTTAATGGATTAATCTATACTACATGCCCAACAGTATTTGGACAACTGCCCATGACCATGTTAGCCAATTGAATAACTTCTATATGATCTTTTTAGAATCAATTGATGTTTCAGTTCATTCCAAATATAGTAGGACTGAGGCCAGAGAAATTTATCTAAACCAAGTTTTTATTTATGTCTTAGGTATAGACCTTTATGTCTTAGGTATAGACCTTTATGTCTTATGGTATAGACCTTACTATGTACAGGGGCATCTACCCTTTCTGTGGCAAATGAATTTTAGTGTATTAATTTATTTTACTAATAATTTATTTTATCTTTGCCTCAATTGTTCCAAAACAATTACTTGTGTGTTGTTCAGTTATAATATTTGTCAGTTAAAATGTACGTTAATGCTGGTAATACCAAAGAGGTTCACAAACTCTTACAACTGTCTAGAGCCACTTTATGAATGAAGCTGTATGCTATTAAAAGAAGCCTCTTCAAGACAGACTATGAAACTGATCCATTCATGTTTCAAAGTCACAGGATTTTATCGCACCACTTCAAAGCTCCCGCACATCACTGGTCAGCAGTATCAGATGAAGCTGAAACAGGGCATGGGTGTGGCAATGCGAGTGTGTGTCCACACGACTATGTTTGTATACATATTTTTGTAACAACCTAAGCTGTGCTTTCTCTTAAGCACAGAGTATCACAACTGTGTGTTCAGCAGAGTTTTAGAAGACCAACATGTGGCACATCTGCGATGTGTCACAATAATGATAGTAACCACAAATACCCACAAGTAAGCACAGAGAGGAAAAATGGCATGAAAGCAGTGTTTTTGTACTCGCACTACCATGCCATTCATGGAAACCACCTGAAAAGAATTTGGGGAAACTTGACATTTTGCTGGCTGCCATGTTTAGTGTATAGAACAGAGGAAATTTTCCTAATAATGTGGAAACAGAGAAATAAAATACATTTTAAATGGGCTTTTTACTCTTAAACTGACTTAAAGGATATCCAGTCAATTACATGTAGGATGCTAGAACTATAATTTAATATCTTACTAACCAAATGTCATAAATGCAATCATGCAGATCGGCTTTGTGTGGAATCACTTTACTGATGATTTTATAGTACTTTGCCTCTATGGTGGTCTAAGTCTCTTAAAAATAATCTGAAGGGGGCAAATATTGACACAAATATGTAGGGTTATGTATGGCATACTGAGTTGTAAATATAACACAATGTGTCTGTGACTTAGCAGAAGCTCACCATTACAAGAAAATGAACAGCCAATCAAATTCCAGCTAAACCAAGACCCCAGCGCATGTCTTTACATATTAAGACATGAACTTAGCCAGGTCAGCCTGCGGTAAAATGTATTGGTGCCATTCTAAATTGTTTAATATATTTTATACTTACTTGTTAATTAATATGATGGAAAACATATCAACAACTACAAATATACAAAGTGATCACATTAAGGTTCAGTCTGAAAGAAGTAAAAAAGGTTCTTTTTAAGGCTAGGATTTTGAAATCCTGAAACTACAAATGGAGTCAATGGGCACTTATTTAGCGATCTATGGGGAGCCGTCAACCATGCACCACGCAGCGTGATTTGGGAGCATGGCAGTGTGTCTTTGCTATTTTTACGATGGGAAAAGTATGGTTTGAGCTGCACAAATGCACAATGGGTATGTACTAATTCTCTTAATTATTCATGCATGTGTTTTGGGCGTGACGAGCAACAAACCAATCAGCATGTCACTTGAAATTCCCTTTAAGAGTCCGATGCGGTCTGACTTGGACGGATTTGCTTATTCAGGGGCGCAGCTGTTTGAGTTTTTATCTTATAAAATGCTTCTCAGCAGAGGAAACTGACCTGCTCGTTCACACTGTGAAGGTGCATGAGCACTTCGGTGATGGAGAAATTAATCGCAGTGATCAAATAACTCCAAAGTGAGCACCTAACTCTTACTCCAAATACAATACGACTGTGCACCAGTACACATTGCCCGACTTGTATTGCCCCTTATATAAACTCTGCCTTTTTATCAAATTATTTCATTGACTTACCAGGATACAGGTGACTCTTGTGTAGGGCGATCTGTTGTTCTAGTCTCCTGTGTTTGTTACTGCAGGTATATTTTAATTTATCGGCAATACATGCAATTCAGCATCACACTTTCTAAAGTCCTGTAAAATGTCCTTGTTTGTGTCCAAGTGACATCCAAGACACTTGACATATTGTGCAATACACAACATGCTACAAAGAATGCTCGAATGACATACGATGTAATCTGCAGGTCTTTAATGAATAGCATTTTCCCTTAACAGAATGATGTAAAATGTATTGTATTTTGTATTATGTTTATTGTTGATGTAACGGGCATTCACTATGGGCTTGCTAAATTAATGACACAGAAGTAACACATGTAACTAGACTGTTTGTGGGGTGTAACATAGCAATGAGCATCGTGATGCACATTATCAGGGTGTAAGATAGGGCCCATTGTCTGCAATAAAAAAACTGTGGAGTTAAATTTAAAGATCAAACATTTTCCGGGGATTGCTGTACTCATCTAGAAATCTCAAAAGAACCCTCAAACCCTCAAACTTTTATTAATCCATGAATAAAAATATACCTGACACCAATGCATTCTCAACTAAGATACAGGAGAAAAACAATTCCAACCAAAAGGAACATGAGAGTAACCAAAACGCTTTGATAACAATATTAATTGTAATACCTGCTGCTTGACAAGGCAGAGATGTAACTTTTTTGGAAGGCATTCTTGTTCTATCTGGCATAAAGGACACAGGGTCACATGAAAACCCTACAGAACTACAGGCCTCACTGGCCATAGTTGAGTTCCATGTAAACAAATTTACAACAGGTATCCATGTGAAAGCTGCAAAATGACAAACAGACATCTTGCATTTGCCACCGCACAAACACCAAAATAAAATTCAGAAACTTGTATTGGCAAAGATGGAAATATAACCCCAAATTCCACACTAAGAACAAGAACAGTTGATTTGGGAGAGTCATTACACAGGTAAACCCTTCAACTTTCAAACCTTCCAATATAGCATAATTAAAACGATTCTGCAAAAAACAGTGGGCCAAAATTCCTCTGTGGCGATGTAAAAGACTCATTACAAGTTCCCACGAACATCTGATTACTGCCAAGGGCTGGCCACAACGGGTTATTACGTTTAGTGGGCACTATTTTGTATGAGTGATGTAGATACACGTCTTATAATGGAAGAAAATAGAAACAAACTTTTTCACAGCACTGCACTTTAAATACTAAAATTAATTAATGTTAAAAGCAAAAAGTTTAATTTAATGTTAACCGACTACCATGAATTGAATTTTACATATTTAAAAGAGAAAAAAAAAACACTGATTTAGAAAAGTTAACATACTTTTGTGTCATTTGTGTTTAGTCAGATTTTCCATGTTGATGGATGAATGTGGTATTTGGCCTTGGCACGTGGTGACTTTACAAATTAACACCTCACTGAAACAAGATTTTCTTAACAATCAGGTGAAATAAAAGTAAAAACTTTGCTAATTTAAAGTTATGGGTGTGCTTTTATTTAACATGATTTGTTAAAAAATATATATATCATTTAAGGACTTCTGAGTGGTGTTCATCCAGGAGCTGCCGTTTCCTTCCATGGTCCAAAGTACAGAAGTCTTGTTAAATGGAGATATCAAAAGATATTCAAATTGCTCTTAGGTCCGAATGTGTGTTGGCCCTGTTGACCTATGTTTCATAAGTACAATAATATCCACCACCCCGAAATATAATAAGCAGTGGTAAGACAGACAATTAATTAGTAAGCAAGAGTACAGATACAGGGCGATATGGTGGCTAATTAATTTAATTTTCAAAACCTATTACCCCTCAAAATAACACATTCACGATCTATCGTAGCCTCCATAATCTTAACTAACCTAGATAAAAAAACATCTTCAAATAAGTGCCATATAAATCAACAGAAAGAAGCTTCTGCTGCAAGAGAACTCTAATTCCTTCCAGACGTTGGAGTCAGGAAGAGGTTTCATAAGCTATGACTAAATCATGTGCCATTATACATAGCATTAGATGTGAAGATATTTGTGTCTTTTGGCTTTAAACTTTCCTAGGCACTCACTCCAGTATGGCTGTCAAAACTTCTGAACATGCCCGGAGGATATAGAGTTACATTTTTGCTGACTAAAGTGTTGGGACACTTGTGTCCTTAGGACATCAGTGAGTGTAATGGGCTTATTTAGTCATACAATAGAATAAGCAGTCTGAAGGTTGAGCACACAAGCAAAGTGCACTTATACATTCGCTTTTCTCTTCTGAAGCATATAAACTACATTCCACAGAGATGAAATGCACAAACACTTATATAACTGATAAATCATTTCTATTGCCCAGGCCTGTCAGGTTAATGCAAATTCACCTTGGTACCTATATGATCTGACATGAAAATTCATTACAATTTATTGCTGCCTGAACAGGGGGCCAATCCAGTTAAAGTGAAACCTCTCACACACGTACTTACTCACTACCTACTACCCTGGGGCAAATTAAAGTAGCTACTACACTGTCTAGTTATATCATTTTGACTCTTTTCTTCTTTCTGTGGCAGCATTATGGTCTGGGGATTGTTTCTGTTTCATTCTCCAGACCTGATGTTACCACCATGAGCATTAATCCTCCCCCACACAGTTTCCAGCAGCTATGGGATGCTCTGCAGTCAGCATGGCTCACTACCAGCATTTCTAGCTGTTCTGTGAGATACACACAGCAATTATTCTGGATGTGGCTCAGCAAGCCCATTTGCCATCAGCTGCGCTACAGTGTATACGGGAGGGATGGAGGAAACAGCAGTTCCCAACCACCAGTCTACGGGTCATTTATTTCCAGGGCGCAAAGAATAATAAATAAATAATCAGAGATTGTTAGAGATGCAGTTTTCACTGTTTACATTTCCAAAATATTTCAGGTGTTATAGGCTTTACCCCTAAGTGTGAGCAGCATCTTTTTGCAGCCAAAAAACTAATTTTCCATTATTTGTGACCAAATCCTCCCCTCGGCCCGTGAATTTATATCCTATAAGAAACCTGTCTGTGGTGCAAACAAGTTTGGGCACCGCAGCTCTAATGCATTGTTAACAAAGACGGTCATTTCTGTAAATGGACATGATTCACATTTACCATTAGCAGAACATTCAACATCACTCAAAATGTTTAATATAAATGTTAACACTTGTAGGACTTGTATAGGATATTCAGAGGAACATGTAATGTCATTTATAATGTCTAATTGGTTTATAAAACTGTATGCTCATGTTTTGGCCCATAAGCTCATACATGCCACCAGAAGTTGGCTCATAATCGCTGTAGTAGTGTTGAATAAATATTAGGTATTTGTCCATGCCTTCAGCCTTTGATTAAAATATTAAATTAGGAACAAATGCCCTCAGCACATCCTTACATAGAAGTAAAATCGAGATTGGAGTCTATTTGAAAAGTCAAACAACCCAGCCTCTGAGCGAAGTAATGATATTCATAGATGAGTCATTCTCTAATGCCCAATATGCTGGATTAGAACCAAAATGACTACATAGAGGGTCATTTGAAGTCATGTTTGCTTCATATTAGAGTCTTTGAGCGGTACATTAGATGTGTGAAGAATAAAGTAGCTCAGTATCTAAGTTTCCCACACATGTGCCCCCTGGGGTTAGGGGTCTCGTTTCTGTAAAGACCCAGAACTGAGCACTCACCTCCTGGACAGGGCCAAACTCAGAGAGGATGACCTTTTGTGGGAATGAGCAATGCAGGAAACTCGTTTTTGGACTAAAATGGTTGGGGGTCAGGCAGAGGGAAAGCTTAGTGTCTGTTGGAAAACAGAGAGGTCTTTCATGAACCACATATTGGCCACGGGTTTGTGGTTGAAGATGCATCGATGGAGGCCACACAGAAAGAGAAACAAAGGTAATTTTACACAACTGTGCTGCATATACTAGTACAACTATGATTTTTGTCAGCTTTTCAGATGCTTATTTAACCTTGTCAGCCAAAATATGGAGTGATAGGGTTATTATGAGGTATTCTCCACCCACTTTTCATGTGCTAACCTTAAATTTTAAACATGATACAATAATAACACATAATAATACCATAATAATACTATAATCATACACTTGACAATGCATCCTAGCTGCTAAAAATTATTTCCAAATGCTGTAAATATAAGAGGGTTGGATTGCACTGTTAAAACTGTTTATTAACCCAGTAGACAAAATAAAAAAATACAAAATTATAACATTTTAACTGTGAGTTCAAACAAAAACCTTTCAGCAGCATAGTGACATTTTAAACTGAAGAGCCATTCTTTCGGGGAGTTTGGAGCCGCCAGATGTGTTGTGGCTTCGTGAACCACTGCATGTGCCTGTAAGCATCGTCTGTGGTGATCTGTGAGGGTAACAGCTCTCCCTCCTACCCTAAGATCCCAGCCTACTATCCAGGGAACATTGCCACAGTCAAACAACAGAGCAACAAATGCCCTGTTTAATATTTTCAAATGGCTTCCTCTTTAACTCTCAAAAAATTCTAAGTGGCTTTGTATGTCTTCGTCTCTCCCTAACGGATTTCTTGACAAAATGAATGTATAATTTTATTAATTTGTTATTATATTTGTCACTGCATCCTCACCCTTTGCCAAACAGTTTAAACATGATGGGGCCAAAAGTGTGTCAACGCCCCTTCTGATTATTGATTTCAGATGTTTTATCTACAGCTTTTGTGTATAAAATGAATAATGGATGGATAAAGTCAATAATTTAAAAATTAACCTCTGCACCTTGCATCAAACTATGTTCAAAAAAGATTGAGTTCGGTGTGGAGGATCCAGTCACGAAATATGAGTCAAGTCACAAGTCTTTAGGCTAAATTTCTATACAAATAAATATCATATACATATTTATTTTTGAAAATGCAGTGTAGAAATGATAATATAATATAATACGTTTTGTTTTCATTAAGAAAGACAAACAGAATCGCACATCATCCAAAAACCTGCTTACCTTGGCTTATGTTCTTCCAGATGCTATTAAATTTATAACCGTGTGTTGTCCCATTCAGAGTATAATCCGTTATTTTACAAATGTGTGCTGATTATTAAAAATCTCCAAATTTTTCCCAGTGGTGAATTAAACAATTAAATCATTAGAAAGCCAACCAAGCATTGCATTGTCATGTTATCTGTGGGACACAAACTGAGTAAACTCAAATAACAGCCCTTTTAAGGTCTAATTGTTCCAACCATTAGCACAAATTCTGTAGGAGTACACTATGTATGGTATTGTTGATTTTTAAGTGAGATTCCAATCAAGTAAGTAAGAAAATGTTCAAATGAATTGAACTTGTGTAGAAAAAAGGAGCGATGCTTTATCACTACACAACATTTAAGACGGTTAGCAATATAAGAGAGCAGAAAATGGCATGATGAGAATGATAACTAATGTTAATGTTATCACATGGCTCTAGGGACTCTTGTTGTTTGCTCATCTCTGATTGAGTAGCAGACTTGAGTCCCCATCTTTGGAACGAACTCCAACTGCCTGCACAGAGCCATGACATGAAGCCTGTTGAAAACGTTATGGACAAATTGTTTTTCTAGATATGTTTTCGCTTAAAGAATTAGTGTCAGAATTAGTGTCAGACGTAACAAGCATTCTGAACTAAACTGGCACAAATTCCCAAATACACAAAAAACAATCCAAATCCAGCTCATTCTTCACCTCCTTGAACCTTCGAGATTATCTTTTCTCAACTGATAAACTGTCATTGGTTGTCTTGCTAGCTCTTATTTTCTTTTCTGTTTAAACTCATTATTGAGTAATGGGTCTTTCTAATTTTCAAAGAAAAGGCAGGCAAAACCTTTTACCGTGTCACTTTTAAAGGGTTTCATTACCAGACAATTACTGTGTCAGGGGGACCGACTGCTGATTTACTTTAGGCTGTCATGTTGGCCCTAACAAAAGGAAGTTGTGATTTGAAGTTATGATGCCAGTTCCATGTTCTCAGCATTTTGAACAAGGCTATTTTTACTTCTCGATTTACACAGTCAAAAAGAACACTTTATTAAAAAAAGAAAATCTAAGCATTGTTCTACCCACCACATAATTTGTTTTGAACTCTCATTTTACGATGGGCAAGAATTACCGCACATAATCCTATGAGAAATAAATAAAATGACCACTCACACAGTTACATTCAGCATTGTGCTAGTAGTCAATAGGGGTCTGTCTGAAAACCTAGAGAGCTTTCTACATAGACACATTTTATGTAATTCTACACACTGTCCAGAGAAAAAGGCCATCTCAATCATTAGATATCTTAAAATGCTATAGTAAGGTGCCTCATTTCAAAGCTATAGACGGACTAAATAACAAGAGAGCATTTGATGTTATCTCAGAAGTGAATGCAATCCCAACTTTTATGGCGGATGAATGTGAAGCAACAAACATTTTTGATGACCAATAGCTAACTGTGCTAGCCTAGTTATCAAGACTACCATGACTTAATCACTGAGTCTGAGTAGCATGTCCAAATAATCTGCCTATGTCTAAGTTAAATAAGAATCATCTCTACTTAGGCAGCTGCCTTATTAGGCAATAGGCAATAAGACATCTAGGTCACCCCTTGAAAAAGGCACCTTAGTTGACAGTGTCTTAATGTATCGTTTTGGGAGCCTGTGTATGTTGACATTTTAAATCTGGCAGGTTGAGTGCCTACATGAACAGCAACTGGTTATTGTTCACACAGAGTGGGAAGCCAGACCAGGGTTTCTCATAACTGATGAAGTCTGCCTCGGCTGGCTGATTGATGGTGTCTACACAGTTGAGGAATAATGCATTAATCAGAGTTTGGATCTCTGTACACAAAGTTAATCTGCATTTAAACTCTCTCGCAGTTGAAATGATGTGCATGTGTTGAAGGGGCTGTGTTTTAGTTGTGGTGATCCGCAGTCAGTAGTGGATGGTAGTATCAGTAGAAGGGAAGTGTAATGAAATCAGGGTAATTGGATACAACCAGACCAAAAGAAAAAAAGGCAAAAAAATTGGGGAAAAAAGGGAAAAATTTGGCAAGAACCATTGAGCTGCAACCGCCACAGTGATTGATTGGCATATTGTCCAGCAAGTATTCCAGGTAGGTCAGTTAAAACCTCCTGAACCAAAAAGCACATCGTCTCCACAGTGGGTATTGAAAGTGTTCAACTTCAACTTCAATTTAACTTGATGCAAAAAGAGAAAAAAAGTAAAATAACAAATAAAAATAAAAACTTTGTACCATTACGTTAATGTGCTTTAAATATGTTAATGTGCTTTAAAATTTAACCACTAAGCAGAGGTAGCTTAGTGGTTAAGGTACCCGTCTGGTTTAAGCCCCACCACTACCACTGCTGGGCCTCTAAGCAAGGGCCTTAAACCTCAATTGCTTTCCATCACAATTCATTTTCAATAAATGCCACTGCTAAATGCCTCAAATGTTGGTACACCACTGAAGTTAACCAGTGATCCACCCTAAAACATTTTTGATAATGTTTGTTTGATCACAGACCTTGTAACACATCAATCCTGTTTTCTGATTTCACTCATTCACTCATGTGCACAAGAGTCTTTTCAGGCTGGCTGGTGGCTAACTAGAAGCAGCTGGCTGTAGTCTCTAGCTGAATGTCTATATTGCTTTACCTTGCACTGCTGGCTCTCTGAAAGAAAGCGTGCACAGCCGGCACGAGCCCATATGCTTCTTATTAATTATCTGCCTAATCGTTTGGAGCCGTCTGGAGAAACAGGCGATGGGTAGATTGACAGCAGAGAACATTTGGCTATTTAGCCATGCAATCCAAATTCAACTCAAAAACACATGATCTTCTGTAGGTTGACATCAGACTTTCGACTTTCTGTAGAATTATAAACCTTCTCTGAGCAGATATAATTAATCATGATCAGAGGCCCTTTATTGTTTACTGTATCTGCATCTGTGTATCATGTTTACCATAGAAAAATGTGCTATGATAAACCAAAGTGCTGATCAATGATTGAATAGGATTAAAATACAATGTACACAAAGGAAAATGCCACACACAGTCTTGCACTGCCAGTAGGAACAAAAGGTACTCATTATTCCAGCATTCATTTGTTTATCTTCAACATCTGATTTGCCATGACTCAGATTGAGGTAGAGCCAGACCTTATTATCAACACTGGCCACAAATCTTCTCAATTCAGTTATTATTCACCTACTGATACATCCACAAACTCACTCCTACCCTTCCATGAAAATTTCCAGGAATTGAGGTTAAATCCTTGCCTTAGGTTACCTTCTGTGTGGAGCATAGCATGTTCTCCTCATTAGTTTACCCCAACAGAGATTGTTTTTTTTTAAATTTTTGAGAAAATTGGGGAAATCAATAAAATATGTATTTTTATTGAAACAGAAATTTAAAAAATGTTTAAAGAGTATAATCAGTACAACACTGATGCCCACTGGTCCCTCATACAGCGTAAATGCTCCCTGGCCCATGCAAGATGATGCAGGGTCATCTAGCATGCAGACCACATTGATGTAGGTGAGGTTCAGAATGGTCTGACATGACACTTGGGTGCCTCTCACCTCCGTTAAATGTGCCTGGTGTTGTGTGGTAGTCATAATTCGGTTCTGCAGGGCGTTGGCATCAGTGTCGGATTTCCTGGCCAAGGAATGTATATACAGTATATGTAATATGTATGAACGTAATATGTATGAATGTCATGAATGTAGGCAGAGTGTGTGAAACATCTTCATGAATAAATAATACACACAATGCTAAAAGAAATAACAGATTTTGAAAAAACACCTTTTTTGGTCTTTAAAGCACCAATAGAAATCCCATTTCCAGAAATTAATACAATGATAATAAAAATAGATTGCTTTAAATCTTTTATTTTATATATGAAAGTACAAATTAAAGATTTCCAGTGTTTTCACTATATTCCAAACAATTGAAAATGTGATTTCTGCAACTCTCTCTGTCTGTGAAGCCAAGCTGTAATGTGTGCACAAAAGGAATGGCATTGTGAACAGTGACAAGTGTAAAGTGACAAATGCCCATGTGGCTACAACCATCACAATGGTATGAGGGCTTCTCATGCAATGCTGCTTGAGGGCTCAAAGGTCAAGCACATTGGCTTCAAGCAGTGGTTTCAGATCTTGCCAAACATAGACTGAAAACATATTGATAATATAATTGGAAATGGGGTCCATAGAAGAATTCAGGTGCCCAGAATTTATCTTAAAAGTTAAAGCAGTGAGTGTTAACAGGGTTTTACAGAATAGCTGAATAAACTGAATATTTTATATGCCCTTCTAGGAGAAGTGAGATATATATATAATGCATTACTTTTAATGTAATTTCTACATCTGCAAAGATTTATGTAGATAGAGAACCAAATAAACTACAACTCTACCCTCTTGATTAATCAAAGAATTGGAGATTTTCCCTCTTGCAGAATCCTCCAACATTCAACCACAAACCATTTAGTACTTATGTAACAGCATTCCAAGAAAAAGTACAGCCTCTCTGGAGACAAAATAATGTCCCCACTTTTATTATATTGATTATAATGATCCATTTTAACGGTTTCTATTATTCTGTCCATATTTTATGTAGTACATTCTGTTCTATTTTTAAGAGTTTCTGCCCAATCACCCAAGATGAAAAGGTGTACTAAGCAAGAGAGCTATAAATCAGCCATGGGCTGTGTTTCACCCAGATTCTGTGTATTCAAAGTGAATCAACCATCATTGAGAAGAAGTGAATTAAAGTTTATGGGTCGGATGTGAATACAGAAAAACGATTTTCACCAGCAAGCCTTGTTAATCTTATCTTCCCACCACATTCTACTGGCAGTGCTGGAAATGTTCAGACGTCAGTTTTATGCTGCACGCTTCATTTGGTGTGAAATATTTTATTTTCTCACAAAACAGACAAAAATATTAAGACATATGATATAAAGTTGAGGCAGTCACTATTATACAACAGATTACTGTTAGAACCAACCGTTAGCTGTTGGTTAAAGCCAAGTTCCCATTCAACAGATTTGACAAATGCAAAACACACTGTTGATTGCTCTGATGACAGTTTTTACAGTATAAACAAATTTTCAGTATAAACATTGAACTATGGGAGCTTAATTACGGCAATGTTTGATTTCATTGCACGATTATAAATAATTCACTTCCACACCTAATCATATAATGCCTTTTTGTACACAATTCACCTACTGGTTTTGAAAGGTGCAGTGAAACAAACATATACACACTAGTGAACACGAGGAATACGGTGTGCCTTGCTGAAGGGCACATCATGACCTGTCAACTTTGGGAATAGAAGCGGCAACTTTCTGATCCCAAGCCCAGTTCTCTAACCACCCGGCCACAGGTTCAGTTCAGTTCATTTTCTTTAACCCCTCATACTAATTA
>JAYDZG010000036.1:9660821-9676477 GCA_034509265.1 Microcambeva bendego
CCGATCTACTTTGTAAGGTTGGTTTTAAATACAGTGAGAGAGTTCAATTGTCTAACCAGGGGATAAAGTGAGTTCCAGAGCCAAGTCATGAGAGTGAGTGAGTGCAGATGAGGAGGCGGAAAGCAGAGTTCTGGATCACCTGAAATCTGAGTTCCAATAGTCTAAATGGCTGGAAATATTTAATATTAATTTGGGCACTGAAACAGAGGGTTGAATCAAGGATGACACCAAGATTTCTCTTGACCAAGTGGTCTCAAGCAAACACTTGATAATATAAGTTTCTTTTTATTTGCAATTCTGAGATTAAATGTATCAGTCAACATGGAACCTAGTACCAGGTTCATACAGAGATATTTGTGGACATAAATAGGCTCAGCTCTTATATAGCATGCTAAGATGGCCTTGTATGATTAACTGTATTAAATCTGGACATGAGCCACATATGGCTCCCAAATTTAGGCATGTCTGTTAATGTATGATTATTTTTTAAATATAGATCACATAGCTGGTTAAACATATATCATGCATTTCAGATGCCAACTTTTTTCTTCTGTGACATATATAGGTGATACCAGTAGATCATAGTATATCAAAGTACTAGTATATTTCTGTATACTAGCAAAATACTACACCATTCTCAGTTTACTATGGTAAGTCTGTCAGAAGTGTTAGAAGTTGTGAAAACAGTTAATTAGTTAGGAGAAGGCTCTGTCATATTTCTTAATTCATGTCTTTGGCCCCATGCACAAAATCCAATGAACGAAAACTACAGGCTTTCACATTTTTGATGTTCATAAATTCCCACTGACAATCTACTAACTCTCATGCTAACCAAAGCAAAACTTGCAACTTAAAGGTGTCTTTGAACTCATGTAAAGAGGATGCAGTGAACTCTGTCCTCCCAATTCTTTCCCAGTGCACGGTGTTCTGCTAAAACACTTAAGAAGGGACAGTGGGACCCATTTGAATTTCCATTTTATGGGCCTTGTCCCAAAACCTAACAAAAAATACTAGTAGGCTATTTGGTGAGATAACAATTTGATCACTGCTTAATCCTGCTCAAGATTGTTCATGGTACAATACCCTGGACTCAAGGTAGGGAACACCCTGGACAGGTCATCACATCACAAGTCACACACACACACATACACACTAATTAACTTGAATGAGTGTCTTTGGACTTTTGGGAGAAAATCAGTACTCCAACAGGAACCCACATAGACATGGGGATAACATGTAAACTCTACACAGAAAGGACCACCCTGAGCACTCCATGTGTGAATCAAACCCAGGACTGGCTCTAAGTCAACAATGCATTTTCTGTGTTTTTTCTGGGCAGTTCACATCACATGGTCCAGAAAATTTAAACTATTTGAGTCAAAATGATCAAATTGATGGTCAAACGTTATGTTATCTATCAGAGAATTCTAAAATTAGGAAATTAAGGAAGTTTAATCAAGGAAGTTTAGTGGATCTGGTAGAGAATGAGAAATATCCATTTTTGCAATACAATAGTTAACCAAAATATTAGAACTATTGTTAGTTAAATGTATTACATAACTTTGATAAGAGCCCAGTTATTAAGGTCATATGACTGGGTTAGTGCATATCCAAAGCAGTTAGAAGGGCCTTCTGTCAGTTGCAGTGAGGACTCAACAAAAATGTCCCAAGGATGGACCACCCACGAAGTGTCGACAGGTTGTTGAAGACCCAAGAATTGCCGGGGCAGAGAACATGAAGGCTATTGTGTCTGGTACAGAACAGCAGAAGGTTTAATGTGGCTCAAATTTCAGAACATTTAACTCTGTTGAAGATGTGTTACAACAGAAAGTGCATCAACCCCTCCTGTGAATAGGCCTGCATGCTGCAGGTACTTACAGTATCCCTGCAAATTACTTACATTGATCGATCAGATTAATCCTTCTTACTTTAAGATCGTATGGACTGCTGGGTGTGCATTGTTTACATAAAGACATTGCGCAAGGATGCACTATAGAACGATCCACTTATCAACATAGATTAAAGATCTGCTGGTACCACATATCACAAGACACCAAGAGTCAGAGCCGTTTCAATGGAATGAGCACAGCTTGTACAATGAGAGGTGTAGTTTTCTGTTGAAATCAAATGCCAACAGAGCACTCTAGTGTTCACAATGTGCCAGGTCGAGTGTGGAGTTTCTCATTCAGGGTGGGTTTATTCAGTCAGTGGAATATGTTTTCAGTCTAATGTTAGAAATTAAAATATATTTATTTGTTCATCTTTAGTGATTTATTTAGTGATCTGAGAGTGAATGTGTATTTATGTTGCTGGGGACCAATTAAAGCAGACAATCCATTTACTTCCACATTTTTTGAAAGACTAAAGAGGAAAAAATAATATTTGTCCTTGGAGTTGTACAGCATCAGGAATACCTACTGCACATTGGTAGTGCATATAATTAAGAAATCTTACACAAACATGGACTGTGGTGACTAACTATATTTTGAAATTATTTTACATTAGTGTACATTGTGTAAAACAATTTATGGTTTTACAATTGTTTTTACATTTATTTAAAACAAACAAAAAGTGTCGCTCAGGTGGCTCAGTGGTATCTCAAATGCATCATATAAAGTCTCAGCTCTGCCTTGCTGGCTAAAGCACATGAACAAGGACTGGCCGGTTGTTCACATAGTGGCTTTAGCTAGATAGGGTCTCTATCATAACTGATGCAATTACGGCCTCTGCGGATAGATTGATGACGCCTGTACAGAGATGGGGAAGGGATGTCTCAGGGTGTGTCAGTGCAGATTCATATTTGCACTCGTCAAAGTGCAAGTGGATAAATGCATATGGCCGCTACTCATGAGTCGGATAGCGTGTGGCTTAGCTTCGTTCTCCTCAATCAGAGCCTGTGCAAGTGCTGGTGGAGACAATGATGCAACTGGTTATAACTGGGCACACTAAATCAGGAGAAAAATGCATAAATCCCATTAAATAAGACCAAAATAGTGTACAGCAGTTTTTTTCTGTTTTGTTTTTGCACACATGACATACACGTGACATTTGAAGAACATACAAATTCCAAACAGAATGCATGCACTTGTACATCCTCAAATATGAACTGGCTATTCTACATTGTATGTTCAAATAGCTAAGCAAATAAGTCAGGGTGTGGTTCTCTTCACTAAATCGTTGATTGACTCTTATTAAAATAACTTAATGGAAAGATTAAATAGTATTGTACTTTTAATTGTACTTTTCGTAATACAATTTCATCGTTACATTTTCCATCATATTATATAATGTTGTGTGTCAATTCAAACCACTAGATGGCAACATACCACCAAATTCATTCCATCCATGTCAGAGGAACTGGACGCAAGTGTGTGCGTGTGCGTGTGCACGTGCGTGCGCGTGCGTCATTGAGCATTTTCTTCAACATGACAATGCATGACAGGGGTAAATAAAAACAGTTATTTTGCAGAATCAGCTACTGTTTTTAATTGTTATTATTTTAAGAGAATACTGCTTACTTCAAGTTTGTTCTTTCAAATGAAAAAAAAAACAGAAAAAAATGTACTGAGCAGTTTTACAGTAAAAAAGGAGTTTTATGAAATTTCACAATAGAACCATAGGATGGCCAAATTACCATCATTTCATAGTAGATTGGTCCAATTATTCAGTTTTACTATCTGTAATTTCATGTAATTTCACAGTACAAAGGTCTTGTTCAGCAAACAATTATTTAATGAAATATACAAGATTTTCTAGAACAAGTAATTTAAGTATGTTCAACAATCATGTGCCGATAAACACTGAGGAATGTAAACAGTTGTTGCATTTTGAGGAAAGTATTTGAAAGCGTTTAATATAACATTATATTGCTATTATAACACTATACTGTAAAATATAAAGAGTCATAGCAGCAAAAGTGTGGAAAGCCTTCTCTTGCACCAGCATGACTGGGCCTCATGGTCCATAAAGACATGATTTGACAAATTTGGTGTGGAGAAACACCAACTCCTTTGAACTCCTCTGGAATGTTTTTTGCAAGCAAGGCATTCTCTAACCTCCATTTTTCTCCCAGTCTAGTCATCTCCTTTACTGGAGTCCCATGCGCTGGCCAAAGAGAGGCGTAGTTAACACTCGCACAGTTCGACAATGTTTAATGTCAGCCCTGCTCAAAGCGAGTTCGCACAGGAATCAGTTATCGCCTGATCCTTTATCAACCAGAGGCCACAGTTGCAGCAGTGATAAAGAATCCCTTCAACCTTCCTACCTGACATACATAAATAACCATGTTTGCATGCAGGCACCTGGCTGTCCTACATTGAGCTAAGATTCAACCATAAAAGATCAAGCACAGGTGGGATTGTGTGTTTTAGCTTCAAAAACCCTAAAAATATTTACAGACACACTATAAACATTAAGAACAACTGTGCGTTACACACAGTCAAATTTGTCCTCCATATTTTGTGCCCAGAGTGGTGGGCAGCCCTAACCATGGTGCCTGTGGAGCAATTAGGGGTTGGGTGCCTTGCTCAAGGGCACTTCAGCTCTGGAAATCAAGCTGACAATCTTCTAATCACAAGCCCAGTTCTCTAGCCACCAGGCCATGGCTGCCTCTAGACTGGTGGTTAAAACTGAGAGGACAAGGGTAGCTCCATATTAATCAAAATTGTGTCCACATACTTTTGGTCATATAATCTAACTAGTAATTGACTCACTAAATGGAAACTTGCCTTTACCTCAAATGTTTCCTCTAAATCATGAATACATCATATAAAAAAATCTTTAAATATCTTATCTTCTTTTTAATATGTGTCTTATTATTTATCAAAGTACTAAAGAGTCATGAAATACTAATACATGCTCACTGAATTCGAATGTGGTATTATAGTAGAAGTCGGCTTGTGAAATATTACATTAACATTTTCAGCATTGATCAGATGCCTTTATCCAAAGCTACTTACAGTGCAGTTACAGTATACAGTCTGAGCAAGGGCCCAACAGCAGCAACCTGGCAGTAGTGAGGTTTGAACCGACAACCTTCGGATTACAGAGCATACCAATGTACTGCTGACTCAATAACTACATAATCTGAACTCAAGTTATTTTACTTGTAAAATGTTTTGTCACACTTTATTATAATTAACACAATTAAGGAAGAATATCAAAATAACACCTGAGAAACTTAATTACTTTGTATCAATGTTGCCAGAAATGTATTTTAAATGTTGTACCAAAGAATGACAAGAGTACAAAATATATTTTCCAGCTTTTCTGTGATGTGTTGCAGGCCTGAAATCCAGAAATGCTTATAGACAATCAAACAATATGAGGACCTTCCTAATATTGCGTTGGTCCTCTTGCTTGTGCAACAGCCCTGCAACTGTGATGCACTGTGTATAATAAAATATTCCTATTAGAACCACTATTAACTTTATCAAACCACACAAGCCAGCTTTCTCTTCCCACATGGATCAACAAGGTTTGATGCCCGGTTTGCCACTATTTCCTTCCTTGGACCACATTTAATAGGTGTTGACCACTGCCATCTTGGAACACCTCACAAGAACAGCAGTTTTGGAGATGCTCTGACCCAAATGTCTAGCCAGCAGATGCCATGATGAACAGATAATCAGTGTTATTCACTTCACCTGTCAGGCTCAACTGACTGATTGACCAAAGATTTTGGCTTTTTATCCTATACATCATACTAACAAATCATCTAATTATGATACATCTTATTTAGTCAGTTTAGGAGGGCCAGTGCTATCTGAATTGCTCACTAACAGAAAGTTTAATTTGTTTGCAGAAAATGTTCCAAAACACAGTTTGGCTGACTGAGGATCAGTATGCCATCGTCAATGAGCCACACTGGGATTAGCAGTGCAAATATTTGTTCTAGAAAGGGAAAAAGTATTCATAATTATACAGTATTTTAGAGCTATTACTAATAGAAACCAGGAGACCAATGTCAAGTGTTTTTTTTTCTTACCTAGATTGACACTTTTGGAAATAGAGGGGACCTGTGTTTGAAAATGTTTTCCAAGTATGCACACTGGTGCATGTATGACATGAGTAGAAAAGCAAGCAGAGGATATATTTGGGCACCTTTACAGACAATATCTTTATTTTGGCTGTTACCATGAGGATAAACTGATGCCAAAAACAATGTGGGAAATGAGACCGCTTACTGCTGTTTCTCTTTAGCGCTGTAGACTCTCTAGCTCTAGAGCTCTCTAGCTCTAGCCTGATTTAACCCATTGGATAATTAGCAGATAACTAATACAAAAATTGGGCTGCACGGTGGCTTAGTGGGTAGCACTGTCGCCTCACAGCAAGAAGGTCCTGGGTTGCATGTTCTCCACGTGTCCGCGTGGGTTTCCACCGGGTACTCTGATTTCCTCCCACAGCCCAAAGACATGCTACCAGGTTAATTGGAGACACTGTAGGTCTACCCAGCCATGTAACTGGAAACATTTGCACGCCAGTACCAAGCCCGGATAAATGGGGAGGGGTGGACAAAGCAATGGCAAACTACTCCACTATCATTGCCGAAGTACTTCATGGATCGATGATCCATCAAGTGACCGAGAGTCGGCTGCGACTAAACGGATAATCATCATCATCAATTCTGCTTGCTAACACTATCTTTTATTAAAGTTACAAATAAACTGTATAAGTAAAAGTGAGCTAATAAAGATTTTCGGTTTGAACCAAACGAAGTGTCTATTCTTTTTAATGTAGTTAGGGTGAAGGTAGAGTGAAGTAAAGAGACTGACAGAAAAAATCAGCATCGCTAGCAGCACTGCAATGGAATTTAGACTAAAAGATCATATAAATTTAACTATGTTACGACAAAATAAATACCAGCAAAAATGTGACAACATTGACTTATTTCTGCACATATGGTCCAGAAAACATTCAGAATAGTTCTGTAATTTTACAAACTTCTATATTAAGACTAATATATAAGTAGCAGATGTCGTTCTACATCTTTCTGTGTGCCGATCTGTCTGTGTGTGAAATAAAATTAGTTCCTCAGCTCTAATTTCCTGTATTCACTGGGTTGGCACGCCACAAAGTAGCCAATTTGGGGAAACATTTGATTCTCGGGGGATTGGCATTGCTCCATCCTCTGCCAGGTCTCTGAACAAAGACTTTTCTTTAACAATAGGAGCCCAGGAGTTTCATCCACAGTTTCTCTTTTCAGACACCTAATCTTTGATTCAGTGTTTGGAATCCTGAGCTGTGTGATGAACTGATAATCCTCAAAGAGATGTTGGAACTAAATAATTGGGTTTCATGATGCAAGGCAGGTCAATGGCCCAAGAAAGTATTCTGTTCAGGTTTCTCTGATGCATGTGATGATTTTCTTCTGATATGGCTGAATTATTCTGACAGGAGCTAAGTGATTTATGCTTATGTGAAAGCAAATGATGGCAGCAAAATTGCACAGCAGGTAGAGTAGCTGGTGCACAGCTCAATTATTCAATTTGCTTTCAATTAACCCTTTATTCAGGGTTTGATTTGTGGAGGGATGATGACAGGAGAGCTTATAAATAAATAAATAAATAAATAAATAAATAAATAAATAAACTGTCACATGTGTATTCAGATTTAACTCTCTTTTGGGGAACACAGTAATCCCCAGACTTTGGGGGTTACGTTCCAAGAGCAGCCGCGAACAGTGAAGAACGGTTTAAAAAAGCATATAAATGCCCATTTTTATCATTTAAACTTAAGCTATACTGCAGTGTTCTTTACAGTAGAATTACTAACCATTCAGCGACTAATCCTGGATCAGTGGCAGGAGTTAGGGCTTAGAAACTATAGAGGTACATTCACTATGAACCACACTTTCCTTGGTAAGTAGGAAGGTTAGCATTCTAAGGAAACTTGGAAAGGTTGTGTTTAGTATTGCTAGGCGTTAGATCTGCATGTTTGTAGATACTGTTTCATTTGTAAATATATATGTTAATTATTAAAGTGCACTTTGAAGAGTGTAGCCTTCTTTTATTATTCTCAGTGTGTTTTCGCCCCTATTGACTATTGTACATTTCTCTCCAGCTAAAACACTTTAGAGAGCTCCATTACATTGTTACACATTCTGAAATGTGACCTTCGACCTTTATTTTGAATGTGTTAGAGCCTAATGAGAAATCATGAGTTAACAGTGTTGGTGTCTGACTTGACATGGAGAAGCCCTCAGATGTGACAAAGGCCAGTTCAGTTGATTTCTCTGAAATCAGAAAACAATGCATCATACGTTTTCCTACAATGTATGTGTATTAAATGTAACATTTACACTAAAACATATTAAAAGTAAGTAATATTAAGACACGAATCATCATATTACACAAACATTGCCATGAGGAACTGAGTTCGAACTCGAGGAACTGTTGCCCTGCTATGTAATTATATCTCCTGCTCTCACTGACAGAACCTGAACAGTCTGCTCTACTGAGATGCATAAAACAGTCTACATGTTTTATATGATTCAAAGAGAATCCGTGTGACACTCGTTCTTTTCATTCCCAATTGGGAAATTTAAAAATGAACCATTATTCCAATATTGATTTGTAAATCTGAATCCAAAAAACACACACAGGCACGATCAGTGGCACAGATCAGTGTTATAGACTAGCGTTATAGATCAGCGTTATATATCAAGGTCACAGATCGTGTCCCTCTTCCACCCTTAATTCTAAGCTAGTGGCTCATTAGGGATAATGATGCACACCTGATCACCTCATCTCACTGCATCAACCTTTGCTACTTCACCTTTATCTCCCTGCTTTTACAGACCTCCACGATGTCCAGGGGATCCGGGTTCGAACCAGCGAACATCAGGAACCATGCAAGCAAGACCAGCGCTAATCATTGGCAACGCTCCACCTGCACTCCGGCGCTCCCTATGGCCGTGATCCCTGGCATCTTTTTGATGATCTTTTTGACCTTTTATTCTTATTTTAATAAACATTTGTTTTGAATTATTTGGCTGCAAAGGCAACTCTCTGCATCTTTGAGTCGGCCTTTACCCCACTTAACACCAATATTTCATTTCATTAGTTGGGTAACCTGGGAATTATGTCTTATGAGCAGAGTTCCCAAGTACTTTTTTTTTATAAGAGACGCTGGGCTTTTTATTAGTAATATTATTTATTTATTTATTTTTGTAGATATTTTAAGACAATTACTTTAATTAATTTGGGCTTCATTGTCTTATGTGGAGTTATTTGGACTGCTTTTCATGATCCATTTCTTTCCCATACCTTTATGATACAGATATCTGTAGCTAGATTAACAATGCTATGGGCGAACCAGAGAAAAACTGTTAAAGATGTGTATCAAAAATACTTAATGGACTTGAATTTCTTTTCTCTTAACATTTGACAAGGAATTTTAGGCTCAAATGAGGCTGGTCCTTCTCAAAGTATAGCTCAGTGTTTCTTTAGAATTATAGTCTACTCAATCTATATCATCTACATGATACTAAAAGTTGTGATGGGAGAAATATTGGGCTAAGAATGAGGTAAAAAACGAAATAGTGATACAAAGTATACTGTAATTAAGCTTAAAAAGAGGTAGAGAAATATAGGGTTTATTGATAGTTTTAGCCAAGGCTAAAGATGTGATCGATGCAAGTAGCTTAAGAACTTGGTTCTGCCTCAAGAGTCTCGAAGTGACAGACCCCTACTGACAGATGGACAGGTAAGCATCCAGCTTCAAGCCTACAATTTATTGGACAGGAAAGCAGAGGTGTTTCTTTCCTTCAAGCCACATATTACCCTTAAAAAACTTCCTTTAAAACCCTATTGGAAAGCTGCCACATTGCCAAGGGGGTAAACCAGAACATAAACAATGAGTGGAGCCGTATGGCTGTTAATCATCTTGACACTCAAGTTTGTATTGAGCAATCGTGCTAAGGTATGCATGTATGTATGTTTGCGGTCTCAGGTTGCCTGTCCACCACAGCTTCCGTGCACCAGTTTTTGCCAGTGCTAGTATTGTGTGTGCCTGTGCACCATGTTTGCTAAGTGTTAATGCATTGCTCGCATTTTTTGCAGAATGAAAAATGCAAATAAAATAAAAATACATTGTTCCTACATGTGATTCCACACAGATGTTGTAAACATGTAATCATGGTTTAGTACAAAAGCTACTTCCAATGAATCTCAGGGAAGGTTTAATTTCTGAAGAGCAAACATGGCAGATGATCTCCAGTTTATCAACAAATGCAATGTACAAATGTACAAACACAATGTTTGCATAATTCTTCCTCCACAGTGCATAATATCATCTGGAGGAATATCAGTGCATAATGGCCAAAGGTGCAAACTTATGTTTAACACCCATGATCTTTGATCCCTCAGATGCCACTGCATCAAGTTATCTGTTACTCAACAATATCATATATAACTAAATGAGCGGGGGATTACTTTGTCAAGCACTAAAATATGGAGCGACATCCACTTTAAACTTTACTGTGCAAAAAAGAAGTCTTATGTTAACCACAACCCAATGAGCCATCAAATTCCCTGGGCTCTGAGGCATCTAGGATGGTGCTGGACTGGTCTGCTAGAATTTTGAAAGAAAAAAATGTGACAAAAATACAACAACCTATGTTGAGCATCGTAAAACATGTTTGCAGGAAGCATGGGACAAAATCAAAACATAAACATTACATCACAACATCCTTGGTTGCCAAAAAATCTTTTGGGGTGAAAAGTAATGACAACATTTCAAAGTGGTCCATGCTTTGCTGTACTTTTTTAGAATGTGTTTTTTTTATTATTTGCATTTTCCATACTATGCCAACTTTTTTATTATTTGGTGTTGTACATGCAAACTCCACAAAGGTTGAAATCAAAGCCTCACCCTTCTTATTGTAAAGCAACAGCACTACCCATTGCAACACAGTGCCACCCTTAACTGCAACTGCTTTATTTAAACGTCTTCAAAGATTTTGTATGGGATTTAAATCTGGAGAGGAAGGATATTCCAGGACTGATTCCACAACTAAGCTTTGGTTGCTCAGGATTGTTGATTCGCTGGAAAGTTGAATTTCCAAAAAAAACATTAACATTTCTGTGAATCTAAAAATCTGGTCCAATATTTATAAATTTCCAGTTCCTGTAGCAGGAAAAAACATCCACACATCATTATTGACCCACCTCCATGGTTGACCATGTGGATAGTATTCTTTGGTCATAAGCCTTGCCTTTCTTGTGCCAGACAGACCACTAATCAAGTTTTGATTCTTCACTCCATAGAATTGTTCCCAGAACACTGAAAGACTTTCCAAATTCCTTCTGCCATATTCGAGTTAACACTTCTAGCCTCACAGCAAGAAGGTCCTGGGTTCGATCCCCGGGTGGGGCAATCTCGGTCCTTTCTGTGCGGAGTTTGCATGTTCTCCCCATGTCCGCGTGGGTTTCCTCCGGGGACTCCGGTTTCCTCCCACAGTCCAAAGACATGCTACCAGTTTAATTGGAGACACTGAATCTTTCTGTAGGTTTGCCCAGCCATATAGCTGGAAACAGCCCAAGCCCGGATAAATGGGGAGGGGCTGAGAAAGCAATGGCCTCCACTATCATTGCCGAAATACTTCATGGATCGATGATCCATGGATCGATGATCCATCAAGTGACCGAGAGCCGGCTGCGACTGAACGGCTAATCATCACTAAGAAAGCTGGATAGGTTCATGCTTATTGATTTGAATAAGTATGCTAAAGAATGTTGATCAGGGTGTGACTCTCTGTACCCAAGGCTGAAACATATATGTCATAGCGCAATGTAGATCAAAAAATGCAGTTGGCTGGAAGCCATGTTTCAGAGGAAGTGGGTTAGCTTTGTCTCTTGAGCAAGGGTTGGCATTAGTGGAGAGGAATCATGATGCAATCGGGTAATATGATCATATTCTGTCCTCCTACTATATATATATGTATATATATACTGCATATATAACTTATATATGCAGTTGTGGAAAAAAAGAGATCGGGTTAAAATTTTGAAGTATGTGATTGACAAAAATGTGCAGTGTTATTTTTTCTATAAACTAGAATAGAAATTTAAATATAATAAAACAACGCTGCATTTTTTTTCCTTTACAATTTTTAAGTGTGTGTTTGCCAAAGCATTGTTCTATTCTATTGAAATTCTAAAACTACTAATATAAAGATCATCTCATGTGTATGAATGTTTCCAAATGGAAAGGAAGGAAGCCAATCCTCTCACACCAGGAATTGATACACCCATTGACCTATCACAATGTTCATTTTATGACTTGCTATGCTTGCAATGACAATTCATTATATTTCTCTGAACTTAAGCTACTTAAGTCTTTTAAAAAAGAAAACACATTCCCTAAATTGTAATTAAATACCATTCATTGCTGAAAGCCATCTTTTAACTACATGTATTCAATAGCAATGACAACTGCTGTACTATACAGTTCCTCAGGGCATTTATCCTCTGCTGCTAACAGTGTACATACAAGACAGTTCAAGTGTGTGTTTAAATTCCTCTCTTGCAGAGTTAATGGAGATTAAGCTGAATTGAAGCCTGCGTGTCAGCCAGCAATTCAGGCAACTCGTACCAGGCATGTCGGCTCTATTGTGTTCTTTTAAGTATATCGTACATGGACGATGAAGCCTCATGAAAGAGACACCGGCAGATGTCTTCTACTCAAACGCGATCATAGCTGTGCGTCTGTTTTTTTTATAAGCCTGTAGTATAAAGAAATGTCAATTCTATCTCATATCTAGTATATTGGAATGCAGAATAACACAACTGTGAGATTTATTTGAATAAGGCCATGGTGGAGCATTGAGCAATACTGTCATCTTATAGCAAAAAAAAAGACTGAACAAATTGTCCTGTGAGAATCTGACCAAAGGTGGCCTTGACCAGGATAAACCCTGTTTTAAATTTTATATATTAGACTGTGCAGGGATGGTCAGACCAGCAAACATATACAATTTATTAGAAAACTGTGTTCTCTTGCATCACTTCAATTTGCAGCAAGCCATCTAGTGTCTAAATAAATGAAATACAGTCACACCACAGCTGCAGTGTCTTCACTAGCTTCCTACAGCAGCACACATTTAGTTTAATACACTGATGCTTGCCTACGAAGCCAAAAAGGTCAAACACCAAGGTGCCTTTGGGGTCTAATCAAACCCCGTCATGTACCACGCAATGTCAGAGTTGCCAGTCTGGCCCGACTTAATTCTCCACCTAGACTCGATGAAGACAAGCATCAAGGCTCTTCTCTGAAATCGCACCCAAGTGGTAAAACTAGCTATCCCTGTCTTTCCTTACTTCGGTTTGTCTCTGTGTCTTTAAAAAATGACTCACCTCTTTACTAGGTACTTAATCTGATTTATACTTACTAAGTCAATTAATAACTACAAAAATAAATAAATAAATACATTCTGGTTCTGTTAGGTTTCAGGAGAGTTTGAACTGTTGTCTACTTAAACTAGGGTATGGTAATGTCTGCTATTGAAGCACTTCTGTAACTAACTCTGGATAAAAGTGTATGCTAAATGCTTGAAATAAAAAACTTCTTTTCTATTTTATACAAAATAAATATCAATGGATACAACACACATGTTAGTTTAAGTTTAATTTAGAGAACATTTGATTTATCAAAGAAAGGGCGATTACTGTTAATATGTTTGGCGCTGTTGGAATTTTGACCCAATATTCTGGCTATTTAGCAAAGAAGTTATGTTTTCATTTCTAAGCTGGAAATACTTGGGTGAAGTTAAGAGCTCCTGGGAGAGATCTTTGCACACTCGCTAGCCATGTTACATAGTAATGTTTACTTTTAAAGTGATGAGAAGTAAACATAATCTTTCTGCAGCAAACCATTTAAACTATGTTTAAAGCACATGTATATTGTATTTGATTATCCCGGATTAAAAAATAAATAAGTAAATAAAATAATAATTGGGATATGTTCATGCCTTTGGGCACCCTCCCAAGTTGGCTTTTAGTAGCTTTTCTACCCCAAGACCACAGAGACCATGAACTTGTCATTTTGCAAAATAGTTTTTTTCTGGAATGTGGACCTGCCACTAGTATTTCTTAGACACCGCCAGCCTACTTTAAAGTGTCCTCATCTAAAGTACTGCAAATGTAAAAAAAAAAAAATAGGATTCAACCTCAGGAACAACCCAGGAAGGATTATTACCTAGCTACTATCTTAAGCAAAACTCATCACATAAGCTTTGAAAAATATGAAGACAAAACATGGAGTTGAAAACGTGCAACATCACGTCCCGCTATCACTCAAAATCAACAAAATGTCATAAAAAACCTTCACATCTCCACAGCGTGCATAAACAGCCGACACATTACATTTAGATAATGGCTGAAGAAATATAAGAAGGAAAAATGATGGAATTAATTCCAAATTGAAATTCAATCACTCCAGTGGAATAATGAGAAATGCAATTCTCACAACATTGCTTTTCCATTATAACATGCTGAACACGTGCCAAAATGAAAAGCAAAACCTCTATTACATTGTTTTTATGTTGCTTTACCTCTTAACTGACAAACATACACAAAGCTGAATTTGAGTCAGAATTGTATATAACTGACTGTGAAAGGCACAACTTTATTGCTTTTGCCTGTGCAGACTGCATGGGTGAAAAAGGGTTTTGTTAAGGCCTGTTCATGGGTGAGAGGAGGTGTCTCCGGCAACAGGGAAAAGGGATCATCCAGCTGTAGAAGACAAATTGACTACATTAAATTGTAACAAAATCAGCTGGCACAACGGGCAGACCTTGTCATAAAGTTTACTTACGATTGGTCAATGTTACTGTCATTTAAAGTTGGTCTCTGATTGACTTATTATTGCTGTTTAAATTTATAGCTTGTCAAAAAATTACCTTTTTTCGTTTAATTGAATATGTTCCAACACAATAGGCAGGTGTTGAAAATTTGTGTGCTTTGGTTTGTATTCATTTACATGTTAATGGGCAAATTCTAAGTAGATAAAATCTGATTAGAATGGCACACTTTTAAACATTATCATCAGAATATCTGAGGTCAAAGAGGGCCATCACGTTCCCCTCTGCTAGTGCTGTAGCTTTGAGGTAGAAGATGGAAAATTGCTGTTGATTGAGTTAGGAATGTCTGCTTTTCATCATCTACCCCGAGGGGTGAGGAGAGACGAGAGTCAGTAGTTGGCAGGTTAAAATGAAAGCTCTTGTATGTTCTTGTCGGGTGTCAGAAGAAAAGTGAGAAATAAGTGAAAGGAGACGGTTAGAAGTGGGAGTGGGAGCATCATGGTAGTTCTACCGTGACATGCTGGAAGCCAGCGTGGTGTTTGAAGCTAGCCAGCCTGTTGCTTTAAGAGTGTGGAAGGAAGAGAGCTCGGAGGGAAATGGTCAGATCAAGTGTGCTGCACTTCTTACAGCTGTGAGGGAAATATGAAAAGACATGCCGGGAGAAACTACATGTGTTCTGCTAGTGTTAGAACTGCAATCATCTCAGTGTTTTCAACCCACCGCTCTTCATTCATCTGATCAAGCATGAGTGGAACAGCGTGGCTGCTCTTCGCGTGGATTTTAATCATGTTCAAGGTAGGATAAAGACTCATTTGGTAATACATGACAACTGTGGATGGGTTGGCACTGGCACTGT
>JAYDZG010000036.1:9712073-9742589 GCA_034509265.1 Microcambeva bendego
GCATACTTGCATACAGGGTTAAATAATGCTTAAATTATCTAATACCTGAGCTCCTACCCTAATGAGAAATCATACCACCATGCCTAGTCTCTTCATGTCCCCTAAACTAACTTTTTTTATGGACTTTGTGTTGCTTAAGTGTTTATTTTATTGATTTTAACTGTTTGTCAATTGTATTTCAGTGTCTTTGTTATATTTGAGCTACTTACATTGTACAAGTAAAAGTGAACGTTTTAACAGGTCTTGTTCATCCTTATGTATATAAAAAAGAACAATTTGGAAACTCCATGGATTTAAAACTCTACACCGCTCCAAGAACATCAAGTTTCAAGGTATCACTTTATAAGAATTTACTAAAGATCTCCATTTTTTAGTTTTACTTTTTATTTCACAATTTAAGTCCATATTATTAACAAGAGCTTTGCAAGTTATGTGGATGCAAGACCCTGTAATTCTATGCTGTTGACAGAAAGTATGCAGTTGTTGTACAGAGTTGTGTGTGCCAAAGTCCATCTGTAGTATGAGGTTCATAAATTGGTCACAGTGTTGTTTTTAACACCAGCTAATGGACCATGGTGAAGCATAGCCGTTTTCTTCTGGGAAACAATGGCATAACCAAGACATTAGAGTACACTCTGACAAATGGCTCATTCCTTTCTGGGAAACTTGGCTAGCTTGTAAATTACTGCTAAATGTATAATTGTTTTGTATTTCCATAGAAGCTCCTGCTATACATAATTATGTCTTGTTGTTCTTTAAGTCATTAATTTTTAAACTGATTGCAATTGTAGTAAATGAATACACGGATATTTACTTGAAAATGTCTTCAAACGTTATGTTGTAGGTCTTCCTAGGAGCTAAAAAAAACATGCTTCATACCTTGATGTACTTGAGTTTGATATCCGTTTTCTTCCAGACATTTTGACCCGGTACACCATGTTCTGAAAGTTAATTCTAGAATGATATAAACATCTTCACCATTTTGCATGTCTGATCAGCAGCAACTTATTTTTTAATTAAATGATTCTTCTACTAGTCATTAAATACAGTTTTTATATTATATTGCATGCCTTTTGTAGATGAAACCAAGATAACAGTTTACAAGTAATTATTGCATACATCTAGGCAATCTGCAAACATTTTCGTGCAACTGCAGTCATAATTTAAGCAGCTGCAGGTTGTGCACTATTTGTTCATCATGTGGCAGCAATGGAAGTTAGATGATTATCTGAAGCCCACACGGATGGATAAAATGAATGTAATTGCAGAAATAACAGCTGGAGGTTTCATACAATGGCATCAGCGCTCTGGCTTGTAAAAAGTCACTTTTCTCTCCACATGCCAGTAAGAAGTAAGAAGCTGGAAAATCCTTGTACTGGTGTAATAGTGGAATGTTTCGGATTGGCTTACTAAAAGACTGGCGGTGCCATCTTGCATCTCTTTTAGGATTATGTGTGAGCCTACATTCAGTGCCACATCAGCCATTTAAAGCCTGATTGGCTTTTCCTCTGGAGACATGTGGCTTCTATAAAATGCTCAGCTGTCATTTTAAATTTGTGTCATTGTCAGGGTAAACGGTGGCTGTGGAATGGAAAAGGGGGACTTGTACCAAGGTCTTGTACCATGAAACATTCTGTATTAAAAATGTATTCGTTATTGTTTTATTATGACTAAACATTGCATTCCTTATCTATAGGCATTGATGTGCAGTTGGTGGCCAGTTTGCTTAAAAATATTATTTAAGATTATAACTGTAAAATTTGCCTAAATCAACCAGATTATGCACTTTGTGATGCATCTTAAGTTGAACCTGAACTTGTTTTCCTTGATTTTCTACAACCCCAATTCACTTTAATTTGATTAAAGACAGTATAAACCTGAGATATTTCATATTTCATACAGTTGGGCCAGTAAAGCTTTACCCCTTCATTACATTACCATTCCTTTTTAACACACTTAAAAGATGTTTTGGCACCAAGAGTGATGTTCTTGATGCAGTGCCATCTGAGAGATCAAATATTACTTACCGTTTATATGTATAAAGTTTTTACTTATATGTTTTTCTTATTAATTGTCTAAAGACCTTTGAATTGTTGTTATTTTTTTACACTCTGCAACGACAACAAATGCATCCTCTATTCTCTTATACAGGTTAATTAATTTTCTCATGCATTTGTTTGGGTTAAGTGTTCTGATTAAGTGTTTATTCTTTAGTTTCTTACTAATTCTGGCAAGGTGAAAGTTTATCCCAGGGCTCATTGATCATGTTATGAAATCTGCAAAGTAAAGACAGTTTGGATTAGTATATCATGCAGTGCTTATTAAATGTGCTTATTTAATCCATAACCACTATTTCAAGCACAAGCACAGTCCTCTAGATATTTTATATGTCTCATGTTCTGGCCCTGTACCATAATAACATCATGCATCTCTCCAATCTTTCCAATCTCTCCATGATGAAATCAGACAGATAAACAAAGACTGACTCTAATCCATGTGCTCCATCTCTCCTTTAATTAAAATGCCTGAACAGGGGTTCAAAACCGCACTGTATCCCATCCCTGCACAAGATGGCAAAGAGGCTTCTTACAGACAGCCCATATAATGAGAAAATGACTACTAAATTAAATGCACACTTGAGCACATTGTAGTTAGGCATATGTGTAATTTACTGTAGCCTTAACTGTTGATACTTTAGTTAATTACTGAGCTTCTGGTTTGACTTCTGCTGATTAGCATGACAGGTAACTATACATTTTGATGAAAAGATCCAAAGTAGTTCTGCCAGGCATTTGGAACCTGTCTGCTTTTGGCTTATTTTCCTCAACCTCTCTCACCTTGTTTTGGCACTATTCTCAAAGCACTTGCTGACAAAAATCTCTGCCGGAGGGCAATGTTTGTCATGCTATTGCCCATGCAGCTGAATGAGCATGTTTGGGTTTTTTTTCTTTGTAAAATGAGTGTGCCAGAGAGTGTGTGATGTTCATTCTGCTTCTGAGTATTTTGGTAATGACATGGCTACTAAACATGTGTTGAAAAATCACACATTTAAATTCTTTCAGCTTAGGAACTCACTAAATCTGTAAGCCATGTTTTTTATTTGAAATGGCATTGATATGGTTTGGATTTAATATGGAATTTTAGATGTGTACAACACCAAAAAGTAAATAGTTTACAGAATATTCAAGGTACAGTATTTTAACATATATATTAGTGTTTTGCATTTTATAGACAAATGCTTTTACCAAGTACAAGGGTGCACCAAATCATGCATCATTGTAACATATCAAGATGATTGAGATGCCGTAACTTACTTACTTCTGCACACAAGAGCTGGAATTCCCACCATTTCAGTTGATAGTCCAGAACTTTACCCACTAGGCTATCACTGTCTGCAGCTCTTAAATCCTTGAATCCTTTGTCAGTCAGCTTCATATCAGTGTTAGAAACATTACAGTTAATTCATCAACTAATTTGATTTGTTTAAACTAAACAAAACAAAAGTTAAAGTTATTATTTTACAAAATTATTGAGTTTATTGTAGGGAAGTATGGTGCATTATTGCCTTAGTTTGTTTATGTGAGGACACTTTATTTTTTGTATTATTCATATTTATGTAATATGGGTTTTCATTTAAAATGTCATTTGTTTTTGTTTTTTTCACTAAATGAAAATGTGTAGCTTTGCATAGTTTGTGCTTACCTCACAAATAAAATAGCACTTATTATTTAGATGAAAGATGAGCATAAATACAGTATTTTTTAAGAGAAATAATTCAGAATAAAAAAATAGGGAAAGAATGGTATTGTGAAACAAATCATGGGTTGAGTGTACACTGTATAGGATGCTATTAGTGATGCAAGTAAACAAATATGTCAATTCCAGTTTAACTTGTTTACAACAGATTCAATTCAAAATAGACATTTGTAATCCACAATATTTTATCCTGTTGGTTCCACTCAACTGTCCTGTACCTATGTGGGTAATGAGGGGCCTCTACTACTAAACACGATCCAGCTGCAGTGGTAAGTAATACTTCATTTCAAGGGGAAATGTAATGTGAATCAGATGTGGAATGAGTGGTGAACACCTCTGAACGTTGCCTCACCCATGCTTTCTTTCGATGCTGACACAATGTCTGTTGACCCACTATATATCCATCTTTACTCATATCAATTCAAAAGCTTTTATAGCCTGAGTGCCTTTGAGGGAGTCTCTCTCTGGCTCCCCGGATCACAGATCGTAAGCTGGGAGAATGCTGTGTAATTCGGTTTGCACGACAACACCCTGTTCTCTAGACTTGGGTGTCCACTATGTCTGCCATTTGGGAAACGCCACCCATTTAAACAAAAATCCCTTTTGAAGAATGAATATAAGTACATTTTTCCTTGCATACGTATTGCTGGCAGTAGGCACTGTGAGTTGTACTGCTCTGGGAAAGAATTCAGTTCTTCATTGTAATAACCTCATCAATAGTCACTAATTTGTCTTGGTAAGAGGAAGGTCTTGGAAATTACATTGCAGAATATTTTGTTAACACCCCCCACATAGTGGGTTTGTTTGAAGAATTAGTGAGCTTCCACAGTAGAGAGGAGTTTAATGAAACATCGACTTACAAATCAGGTTATTCTGTGTACTGAACACACCCGAATTAGCAAACAAAGACACTGCTACAAACCTAAAATAATCCCTACCAATTTACTTTTAAAAGATGGATGTACTTTATCTGTGGAGGAGCTTCTTGTTCAAAGATAATCTTTTTAATTATCTTTAATCTATAATCTATCCCAAATAGGATAATTACAACCTTTCTTGTGGAGAGGAATCACCCTTGCTTCTTTAAAATGCACTGGGAAACACCCATATTGAATTGATACATGTATAATGTGTGTAATGCATGGGAAATTCACCTCTGCAGCATCTTTTAAAAAAAAACTCTGTCTGGAATATGATCAATACCTGTTGCTTTGGAACAGTTGAAATTCCTAAGTCTCTCATGCACTACTCTCGGACATATAATTAAAAGAAAAACTATCAATTAGAACTCCTTGTCATTTATAATAGTCTTGGAAATGGCTATCCCCAAATTGATACGTCTGACTGGGCAGCTTATCCACCAATGTTTCAGATTTTTTTTCTTATATGATAAATGTTATTATTTGGAATGGTGGACACAAAGATACAGAGAAAGATGTTAACACAAAATAACCTTTATTAAACGAGAAGGAATGTTAACACAAATAAAAGGCAAACACAAAATACAAAGGAACTAAAAATTAAAAAATGATCAAACGGATGCCTGAGATTGCAGTAGTTAAAAACAAAAATTAGATGAAGTCTGCGAATGGTAAGCGAAAAAACTATTCTGAAAGAATGCCAAGCGCTGGAGCACTGGAGAGTATCGCCGCCTATGTACACCGAATTGGTATTATCTATTCTCGGAATGCCTTTGGATCTGAAGCAGTAGTTGGAGTCCCTCTACTGGCAAGTAGTGGAACAGCAAGAGACACACCAGAGAGAGCAGGTAGAGAAAGAGATGATGTGGAGCACCGAAGTTGCAGAGCATTCAGTGCATAGCGGACTCCAATCTGACGCTAACATCAAACATATCTTACCTCCCGTCCTCCGGACTGGTACATAACTGGACTCTCTACTCTCTATGAAGCCAACGATTACCAACTTTCCCTAAAAACAGATGCGGACACAAACCTTAAAAAACAGAGACGCTGACGATTATTTCAAACCATGAATTGGGTTGTAAAGGTACATGGCCACACTCTGAGCTGAGCAATGTTAAATACCACAGCCACCAGTGTGAGTCATTAAGAGGAGTAACTCTAAAGTAAAACAAACACCAACTGAAAGAGACTGCAGTGAAAGCGTGGAAAAGCCACACAAAAGAAGAATGCAAATGTTTAGTGATGTCAGGCTTGATTCAGTTATTACAAGCAAAGGGTTTGTAACTAAATATGATGTCTTATGCACTTTAATCTATTTAAAGTTTATCTGTTCCAATACTTTTGCTCACAAGTAAAATAGGGTGAGTTCAGACAAAAGGTGCTATCTTCTGAACTATGTATTAGATCCTGGAAATAAAAGCTGAAATGTTGAAATGTTATGCATCGTTTAATGACAAACCCACATATTTTCAGTCTATAGTCTAAAAGTAGCTTTCAGTTTCTTAAAGTCTGTCTGGTTTTGTCTCTAAATGTTTGCCTTCTAAAATGCTTTGCAAAAAAGAAAAATATGAGCTGTGGAATTGGGTTTCTGGGAGGTCTTGAACTACAGCCCGTGAAACTGAGTATTCTGAAAGAAATGGTTTAGAATTTAGGCAAATATTCAAGGACATTAATTTTGACCCTAGGGATTTACAAACCCTTCTGGTAGATATATGTTATTGCAAGCAATGTTTAAAAAACTAGATTATTATGACATGTTTCTGTTTTTTTCAAAATTGGATTAAGTTAGTTTGTAATGCTAACAGGTCACATTACTTGAGATTTAATAGGTGCACACTGTACTGGATGTACCTCACAGTGCTTTTTATGACATAAAGCCCTGAAAAGTATAGCCCATCCAAATGAAGCCTTCAATCAAACTCAGCTGGTATTTTTTCATTTGTTTTATAATATGCCAAAACTTTACAACGGTAAATAATAATAATACATTTATTTTCATCGTTTACCACTTTTTTGTTCTGGTCAGGGTTGCAGTGGGTTCAGCATCCTTGGAACAATAATAATAGTAATTAAATATTAAGAACAAGAATAATAAGAAACAAGAAAGCTTGTTTTTATATTATTACTAGTTACAGCAGTGTTTGTCTTTATAGTTTACCCTGGAAAATACCCTGTATTACTTCTTTATTGTGTGTTTATGCTTCTAAATTGCTAAGATCTGGAAATATTGTATTTATTAGCTAGTACTGTAGGTGCATTCACATGAAAAGAAGCACAGACTAATGGTAAATCCATGCAGTTGCAGGATGACTAGAAGTGAGGATTTTTTTGTGTGGGATTTTGTATTTAACAGTGGGGTCCAAGTCCAAGTAGAAACCAGACAAGATATTGCACCCTCTTTGAACTTCAGCTTGAGCACCTTTAATGTAGCACCGCTCTGTATGCAATTTGGGAACAAAGGTTCAGCTTTGGACTGTGAAATTGCACAAAACGGGCAACCTGACAGCAATTACACTCGCATTTGCACTTACTTGTCCCATGAGAACGATTAAAGTTCAGTCCTGATCTTGAATTTCATACTCTGCACTGTTTGGCTCTTGCATTTTAGTGGTGTCCTAATAAGCATGGTCGTAGCTCACTCAACAGGCAGAGATTGTAGGAAAGATCAGTAAAGTGCTTTTCAATTTAACCTCTAAATCTGAATGATATGAACACCCATATACAGGAAACTGTGTGCTGACAGAACTTGTTTTTTAAGTTATGTGATAAGACATAATTTGATATGGCAAGATGTTGACAGCTCTATGATTAATATTCTAGGCTATTTGGGAGGCCTTTGTTCATTTTTGGCTTTTAATCTAATGGTCAAACATGATCATGATCACTTGCACTGGCTTTATGTACATCTTTAACCCTCTAAATTGCTCACATAATTCATTACAGCATTTCCAAATAATACATTATTTATATATGTTTTATTCCTAGGTAGGGATAAAGTTAGAACAGAAAATATCTGCCAAAAAAACCCTTGACCCAACAGTATCAGTGTGGCAGATCTGATGCTTGAACCATCTCCCAATTACTCATACATTATCTCAACCACCATGGTACTAACCCGGTATGAAATTCGCCCAGCACTATCATTAGGATCACATCACTATCTGCCTTTTTTGTTTGTCCCTTTTAAATGATGGCTCCAATTGAATACAGTTGACAATTCTCTGACAAATTGTTGAAAAGCTCCAGGTTTACCAGATCTTATGACTTTTTTATAAGAAAATTCATATTTCTTGTTTTAGTTTGGTCTACCATGTTTGTGTCTTTATGTGTAATTAAAGGTCCTTTTGGGAGAGTCTGTAACTTGACTCATAGGATTATTGTAAACAAGCCAGCCCAAACTTGTGTTTAAGCAGAATTGTCCATATATATCCATCCAATTTGTACCTGTAGTAATGAAAAAGAAAATATTGACCAGTACAGCTTTAAGCATTGCTGGTATTGTTTTACTTTTGAATGAATTGTAATATTTTGTTGCCCAGACAAGAAACAGAGTTAGCCACTGCTCTGCACTCTATCAATTCTGTCAGTTGCAGGAAGCCCACAGTCACGGACAGTAGTCAGGGTGGTGAACATAACCCAGGAACGTGTTGTAAAAGGGCTAGAAAGAAATACAAGCTACATTTTGTGTAAGTGTTCTTCAGGCAGTGGGTGTAAAAGATTTGTTCTGGTTGTTGTATTCCAATTATAGTAGACCATAAATGTGAAGACTCTGGCAGGGTCAATAACATGCAGTTCAGCAGCAATGACCAGATATCGGTAATAAATGGTTTTACTCATATTATAAGTGTAACAGCCTTCAGTCTTCCAAGAATGATTTATTGAATGATTTATTATTATTGAATTACAAGTCTAGTTGTTTTCGATTCCTCAGTTCTAACTTTCCTCCATCGGTGAAGACGGACCCCACAAGCAAAGATGCCGCAGACTACAGTGGGTGCATGCCTGAGCCCGGGTCATGTATAGAGCAATATCTCATCACACACTATCTGTGAGGCAGCCTGATTAACAGTTGACATTCTAGTACATCCCACAGTAAAGCAAAGTAAAGTAGGAATCGTATTCATTTTATAACTTTTTTAACAATATGTGTGGTTGATGACAAGTGAATGGAAGAACCTTTGTCTGGAATTAAATAGGGTATATGATTAATAAAAGGGTTAATGATTGTACAAGTGATACCAGTAAACAAATAAATGGTGTTGACTGGTGATTCAGTCTTGATGTAAAAACTATTTAGTTTTAAATTGTGATTTTGTTTAAATTGAGGAATTGATGTTCCAACTTTTTAAGTCAAAAGATATGATTGACAAAACGATAATATTAGTATAATAATAATAAAATTATATTGAAAAACAGTCAACGTACCTGAGCAAAATTAATTCGTTTATTTCAATACATTCAATCATTTTTATTTTTACACAGTTTATTGTAAGATCTGTTATAGCCTTTCATAGTTGCACATCACAGTTAACAAAGCTTAATGGTGTGTGTGAAACTCAAGGCTGTTTGCCTGTCATTTTATTAAGTACAGTTCAAAAATCTTAATTCACATTTATTATCATAATATCCTTTTGATATGATTGGCTTGTATTTTTTTCTCATCGGCTGGCCATGTTGACGAGCAGAATTAAAAGTACTTTCACTTTTCATTTCACTAATGAATAAAAGTCATTGTGTGTTTAGCTTTACCGGTATGTAATGTGACGAATGTGTATGTGAAGCAGGAACAAAAACACATACAGTGGTTCTCAGAACAGTAATTGCATTGCTGTGTCATTCTTTTAGCACATCAATTCATGTAAAGCTTCATTTCTTTAATAATGATAAGCATTTCAGACTCAAAAAACGATTCCTAGAATATCTCAGATCCGAAAGCTATAACACAAGTTTATAAGAGAAACAGTGAGACACATGTGGGCATTTTCTTCATGTGGACTTAATGGGCTGGTAATTTCACACAAATGCCGATTCATCTCTTATGTACACTTTGATGATGTAACACAGCACCTTTTTTAACTTTGCATTGTGTTTTTCATCTCCTTAACATCATTCAAGTTAAAAAAGGAACAAAAAAGGAACAGCTTATTTAATTTGGCTGAACACAATGAATTTAATGAATTTAATTTGGTTTACCTATTTACAGCTTCATCCTGCTAAGGGTCATGGTTAAAAATAATAATTATTTTATGGGTTACGTTCACATGTTTATAGTGGAATAAGGTCAGTTGGAATGGTCTTACAGCGTAAGGTTGTTAATTTTGCAATTATCGTGTGTTACTGCTACTGTCACAGTCATTTGCCTGACGGAGATCTTTCTCTGTTTAAAAGAAAATAAGCAACAATAAATCTGACACAAAAAATGAGCTTATTCCATCAATGGCTCAGGAGAACAAACAGCAGTGGCATGAAGCCAATCTTTCTTTGCTTTGTAAACCAGTCAAAGTTCAATTCAAATAAAATATCATTCCAAAAGCTTCCTTGTGGTGTCATTATGCAGCATGTGTACAAGCTGGTGAAATCATCAAGGATAAATCATTCCAGTATTGAATAATAGCATGTATTTTGCTTGATCAGGGTCATAGCAGACTTGTTGCAGGTCAGTAATTCACCTGGACAGTGCTTCAGTCCATCACATAGCATCCCAAGGTGAGAGTTAAACCAAATGCATGTGCCTAGGCTTCCCAGACTTCTTCATTTTTATATCACATGTATATTACATAGATATGTTCAGAGCCATATGGGCAGACTGATTTGGCATTTTGTACCAATACCAGTTGTGCAGCATTCTTTCACACGTCATAGGTGTAGAGCATTTCTAGAAATAAAAAAAACAAATACCCGTGAACAATCGGATGACATGTGACAAGTCACTAAATATAATTTACACAGAACAGGCATTATGACCATCGACAGATGAAATTAATAACACTGATTTATCTCTTCATCAGGTGGGAACAAGTGAACATTTTAAGGATATGTTAGAAGTAGGAAGAATTAATGAGCGTAAGGATTTGTCAGAGCCAAATTGTGATGGCTAGACGTTGGATGATCTATTAAAAGTGGTGCAAGGAAGGAACAGTACCAGCACCAGTGTCATAATTGTTGAATAATTTAATGCTGGTTCTGATAGTACGGTGTTAGAAAACACAGTTAATTGCAATTTGTTATGTACAGGGCAGTGAAAGGGGGTAACAATATTAGAAAGGTTGTCATAATGTAAGATATATTAGACAGCAAGTGAACATTTTATTGTAGCCTAGCGGTCAAGGTACTGAACTAGTAAGAATTTTGTCATACATTATGAACTTAATATATACTGTACAATAGTGGATAGGGGAATCATTTAACTAAGTAATAGTGCAGACACATAAATTATATTATAACTTAATTACTCACCTCATTCCAGGAATTGGCTATGTCCAAAATCCTCAACCAGCTCTTTGGAGAGCTCTCTCTGCACATGCTTATGTGCTCGACATTTTTGTTTAAATTGTCGTATTTTGTGCTCCTGGCCTCCAACGATTTTCTCAGTCATGACGATGCAATGCTTTGGGTTCTTCTTTATTCCAGAATATGATGAATTATAACTTGCATCCTTCATTTTGTTTCTTCGTATTTTGTTGCTCCTGTAAACTCCTGCTGTTAAGTCTCAGTACATTCTACGAACTCACAAAGCACTTCAAAAGCTTTCACTCCTCCTTGACGTAGTGCATTGATGTCATTTTATTGCAGCACTACAGGTAAATGTTGCCAGCTTCCTGGTATATTAATAGGTCTTCTCACAACTGCAAGAACTGGTATGTGCTTGAGGGAAAATTGGTTAAAGGTTAATTTCCAACCAGCCTGCAAGCAGATGAGAGTTCACCTTTGGAATCCATAGTCTAAATCTTACAAAGTAAAAACTAAAGTTTATTCTACTCTAGGACGCTGTAACACTTAAATTTCCCACATGGGGATTAATAAAGGCATCGTAACTTCAAAACTTGGCGTTGTCATCAGTCGGCTGGGCGCCACCATTACCACACACAGCTCTTCATCACCGCACCTGTTAGTGGATGGGATATATTAAGCATCAAGTGAACATTGTGTCCTCAGAGTTGATGTTAGAAGCAGGAAAAATGTGCAAGCATAAGGATTTAAGCGAGATTGACAAGGGCCAAATAGTGGTGCCTCAAAAACTTAGAGTATCTTCACAACTGCAGCAGTCGCCGTCAGGGTCATGGACGGTCAAGGCTCAATTATGGACTCATCATTGATGGACTCATTGAAGACTGACCTGTGCAGTAAACTGTTTTGATCATGCGTTGTCATTATTAACTAAATAATATTCTTAATATTTGTAGATTTTGAGACCAAAATATTTAAAATGTCTTATGGCAGTTTTAAGCCAGATGATAATTACTTTTTGTGGATAAATGTGTGTTAAATATGTGTGTTTTGTGTGTTAAATATCAAATAAAAATGTAAACAGATTTGAGAGTGGCACTTTAAGTGTGTAATTTGGCATGAGGGTCCCAATCCAAGTTGAACAGATTTCAGCATTAAGCACAGCAATTTACCTTTACAATCTAAATAAAATACTACAAATCCCCATATTAAGAGCTGCAGGGGGACAAACAGTTCGTAGTTTGTATGGATCCCTTGGTTTAAATTCGTTCAGGAATGTGGACTTTTAAACAGCTCAAGACAAACGAGCTGTTAGGTGGTTGTGGCCTTAAGAGCAAGAGACTTCAATCATCACTTCACATTGCCACCTCTCTCTTCAGCCCGATGGCTTCATCTTTCTTTAAGAGGCAAAAACGCCAACGCCATCACAGCTACTTCTGTACTAGATCTGAACTGGCTCTGTGCAAAGCATCGACAGATCTCACACAGGCTTATTTTACATGATTTGGCTATAAGGTCGAGATTCCTCTGCTATAAAAGGTGCAGGAGGAAAAAGATAAATTGTTTCGAACACAGACGGTTAGTCTGGACAGGAAGACTGATGTCTCAGATGGAGACCTTTTGAAATATTAGAGGGTGATATAAGATTGTAAAAATCAGCAAGATCTTAATTTGGTAGGTTTTTGTTTAAGTTGGTGTGATAGCTCTATTTGGTTGCCATTTTTGCCCACACAATGTGCTCAATGACAAAAGCTTAAAGTGAGATCATCTTTTGGTGAAAATAGTTTTGAGACCCATATACCACGTACCAATAAAATGAATCAAGCGATGTGAATTTTATGGCCTGTAGACTCTCCATGTTGTGAAGGGAAATGAATAACACTGATTATATCACCATGGTGCATGTTAGAGGGTGGGATATATTAGGCAGCAGTAAACATTTAATCCTCAAAGTTGTATTATTAGAAGCAGGAAATGTGGGCAAGTGTAAGAATCAGCAAGTTTTACAAGGTCCAGGCTGTGCTGGCTTAGATGACCAGGCCAGAGCATCTACAAAGCTGCAGCTCTTGTCAGGTTGTTACCGGTCTGCAGTGGTCAATATCTATCAAAAGTTGTGAGTGAAGGCTGCTAATAGACAAGCTACTGTAACTCAAATCAGAAATGAACGAAATGAATGAAAGAAAATGAACTGAACTGAACAATGAATAAACATATTATCATACTAGAATATGGGAACATCCAGTTGCACAGTATTTAGATTTTCAGGTGGAGCAGTCCAGGACCAAATAATAGTTAATCTAGCTATGGTAAAAGTCAACTTAACAATGAACTCTCAATGCCAGACACTTTCATTCACTGACCTAAAGGTTTTCATGGGGTTCTATGATTGTAATCTGGTATTTCTTATAACTTCTCAGTTAATTGCCCCTTTCTGTTTGCATTGTTTGTCTTGTGGCCAATATTCCTCTTGGTTAATGCTGTTTATCCAAGTCTCAACAACATTTTAGACTGTTTTGGTTTAAGCAGTGATGGATCAAGTACTTTCCAAGATCTTTGCACCTAAGTTTAAGTATTTAAAGTGTTAAGAATCATAACTCTTTTGAAACTCAAGCATCTTCATTCTTAAACCACAATTAGATGCACAGCTTTGGTATTATTTTCATTTTTGTGTTGTCATTAGTACAATCATCCAAAGTAAATCAGCTTCAATAGACCCACTGATGACATACAATAGTGTTTTAGTGAATTGATCCTGTTATTGTAGCATCTCAGCTTACTTAGTGGCTGTCTTATTAATATTTAGCCAAAGAAAAGCTCAAACAGGTATGAAATCCAAGAATATGTGAAAAGAGAAAACTATGCCATAACAAAAACATGTTAAAAATCAGAGAAAGTGATGAAAAGCTTTCCTCCTAATTTTCACGTTTATCCACCTTTTTTCCCTCTGGTGTAATGCATGAAGGGTGCATGTCTATTTTTGTAATAAGAGTTGGAGCATTTAAAATGGACAAAGTTGAATGTACTTGTGGAACAGGTTCACCTCCATAGGCATTTGAGGCATGTTTAAAGATTACAGAGTTTGTGACATGTCTTCTTTTTTACTTTATGAGAATCAATATGCACCAATGTAAACATCATAAAGTATACAGCTTTTCATTTGAGTCCTGCACAAGTTACACTCTGCTGCTGAAGTATTCTCGGCCTTAAGCTTTGCGCTTTACACAGCACAAAACCAATTAAATCGTTTAGAAAGTTAGAAGTGTCATTATAATGTGACTCGTCAGTGTATTACAGACAAACATTTGTACCTCAACTTGCATGTAAAAAGGTATTGCGACATCGTTTTGTAATGTGTCTCTGCACAGCATAGGTATGAAGAACATTGGCGTGACAGATATTTGTGAACTTATCACTGGGAATGATAAAATCTAAAGAAAGAAAACTCAATGGGCTTAAAAAAAGGACTTGGTCAAAAATTATTGGCTGTTACGTATTTTGATAAACCTTGCACTGATCCCTTAAAAAGATTAGCCAAATACTATTTCCTCTTTCATTATATCCACATGGAAAATCAGCAAGTCCTTATCAAAACAGTACAGAACAATACAGAAGTTGTGTTAATCTAAAGAGGCTATGTGTAAAACAGAAGCCCTGGTTGAGCTTGCATTCGGAAGGTATAGACCATATTTTCGTTTCCTCTGGCCTCGTCGCTGGCACCTTCCTCCATCAGTGGATGATTAGAATATCAGGTTATTGTTATTATTGCTGATTGTGTTTTACTTAGGGCTTGCTGTAAGATGGGATCACTTCCCCTCGCTTGCTCTTTGAAATCCAATCATGCTGCAAAAACAGTGCACATGGCCCACCATTTCTGTTACACAAACGCTTTACCATTCATGTTCATGCATCAGGTTCTCACGTAGTGTCATGAACGGATCACTAATCTGGTGTACTTACAGATGTTTATCACTGATATGGTGTTGGTTCTAGATTTTTTCAGCTGTAGAACTCATTTCATTTCACAGTCTTCAGAGTTGTCGGGCTAGTCTAAGTTGCTCTAGTATGTTTGCATAAAATTCCTACACGTTTAGCTTTAATTAATGAAAATATCCCTCTCACCCTTAGAACAAACCCAGCTTTGCTTTCTTTTACATTTACATTTTTCAGCATTAATTGGATGTTTTTATCAAGCGACTTACAGTTTTGAGAGTTAAGGGCTTTGCTCAGTGACTCAACACTAGGCAGTACTGAGGCTTGAACCTGCAACCTTCTGATTAATAGTCCAGTACCTTAACCACTGAGCTGCTCTTGTCCCCAATGTCGCTTTCTAACCTAGAAACAGTTGGCTTTGTCCTTGTTAGGTTCAAATGTACAACCAATTCACCTAAAAAGGCATGTAGTGCAACCATTCAAATTGGTTTACATGTATGATATATAAATAGTAACACATTCTCTTAACCTCACCTGGTAGATGTCGCTACAGGGTTTCCAGGTTTGGAGTGCTCCTGCAAAATTTATTTATGTGAGGATGCTTTATTTGTTTTATTCATTTAATATGGGATATGTTTCAAAGTATGTTTCATTTTTTTCATTCCTTAGAAATAAAAGGCCATTTATTATTTATATAAATAAAATATAAGCACAAATTCATTATTGTATCATTTTTAAAAATTGTATTGTGAACCCAGTATTGGATACCACAGTGCATTGTTACATCCCTTTTACTCATAATACTCATTTTTAATTGGAAACGTGCTGTAACGTCTTTCTTTCAACTGTTGTGAATCCTTTGTTTTGGCTAGGCCATTGTTTCCCATGGAGTAGGGCAGTGCTATTTACCATGCCACTCAGCTTCATCTCCCTTGGTGACCTGTAGTTCTTACTTCTCATTGCTGCATTCAAAGTTTAATCTGATTTCCACGTTGCCACTGGACCTTAACAAATCATTGCCCGTGAGCCAGATGTGTTTACAGTCCATAGCGACGGACACCCAGCAGAGATCCTTACATGTTGTATTCAGTGTAACACTGTAGGGAAAAATAATGACATGACAACTAGAAAATTGACATTTGAAGACTGGTTTTGCTTTTTAGATAGCAACACACATAAGTTTGTGTTAAATCATTTAACACAGTGGGTTGGAAGATTGTGGATTTGAATCGTAGTTTTGCAGAACATCTACTGTAGGCCCTTAACTCTTTTTGCTCAAGGGGCCATTCAATTGCTTCCCCTGCCCTCTGACCCCAGCTTCCAGAGAAGATTACAAAGAGAAAATATTAATTGTGCTGTACACATTTATATATGAATATAGCAAATAAAGGTATTCCAACATCCCTGGTTTATTATAATAAGTATTACTTTAGTAACTGTAGACCTTTATAATGTCCACTGAATTAGTTTGTGTAAGTTTTCACCACTTAAATTGAACAGAATTAAATGGCAGAACATTGTGATATTAATTACTGTTCTGTTAATAATGATGACATAACAGAAGCCCAGTACAAAATCCCAGTCTTTCATAGTAAGCATTGTTGACTTTAGAGAAGAGATTCCTGCCAGCACTTAACGTCTGGCCCCTGTGGGATTCAGGCCCCTTGACAACTGACTTTAACAGACGGTTTGTTTTCTTTAGCAAGACGTTAGGAAGGGAATTTGATAAATTTGTCTTAAACACTCTGGAGAAGACTTGGCTGCTGTGCTCTGTCAGGCTTCAGTTCAGCCAGGTTTCATTCTGCAGCTTTTTCGTGAATAAAAAACAGTGAATGATAGTGCAGTGTAATATGGATGAACTATGAAGTTTACTTAATGCGCCACCATTCTCTTTCTCATCAAATGAGGATTATTTTGAATAAAATGCCCCAATATTAGCAAATTAATTGGCTTACTTGTTTATAAGCTTGTAAAGTGCTTAACACAGGGTTGCCAGCTACAGCTGTTTTCACAAAGAAATTTTGGAACATTGTCACTTAATGATTTTGACGAATTCCCAAAGATTCAGGTTAAGCATTGTTCCGACATTAGCTAAATGTCATATAAAGTGCTTTAAAACTTCTCATTTTGAATTGCCTTATTTATAATAACAAATTTATTATTAACTTTATGTAATAATTAGCCTTCAGAAATATCACACATTTCTCTCCTTTGAATAACTTTTAATTTATATTCATTTTAAATCATACTTACTGTTGTGTACTGGTAAAACCACATATTAAGTGAGTGACAAACACTTGCAGAGATGCTTGCAAGCTATTTACTTATAACCAAACACAAGAAAGGGGTTCACAAGACAACACACTAACATTTAGATTTTCAGCATTTAGTAGACACTTTTATCCAAAGGCTTTATCAAAGGCCCAACAGTAGTAACCTGGCGCTAGTAGAGCATGAACCAGCAACCTCAACCATTACTCTACAATTGCCCTAAGTTGGAGCACTAAGCTAAATGATAATGCTAACCACATGACACAATCGTCATGGCTTTGCCCTACTTAGTCCAGTCTGCCAATTCACTAACTGCTAAGGCTAACCTAAACACACACGAACAATGATAAAGCTAAACATGAACTAGGCAGCTACTATTCCCCCTCCAATTAAAACATTTCTGACCATTAACCAAACCAAACACTCACTCCTTCTTTGATGTGTGCAGACACAGAAATGCATTGTGGATCACTCTATGTGTGTTTTACTTCTTTTTCTCTGCCTTTCATGGTAGTACCTTAACAAAATGGTACAGGTCACTGTTGCAGCACCAAGGAGCTGATTTTTGCTTTTTTTGAATCAATGGTTCCGAGACTGTGTATTTTATGTCAATATATGTTTTTAAAATATAACATTTTAGTCTAATAATTTATTTTACTTATCATTTGTTTTACAGTGATTCATTTGACAATCGATAAATCCAAAAAGTACTTCAACATTTGACAATGTATGGTTATTTAATCATCGAACCTCCGTAAGTGCTGTGTACAGTGTTGGCAGATTGGACGGTTTTTCATGTATTTTGCAGGAAACCATTGTTGCAATATGGCAACCCTGGCTGTGTAAACATATGTTTTTAAGCCTGTTTTTCTTGTCTAACTTAATTACATTTTGTTATTGAGTTACTTCTAAAGTTGGAACAAATGATTGTAAATTTGAATTGCATATGCTTTTTTCAAAATTAATATCAGGAGAATTCCACTAAATGTTTAATTGTATTTAGTGTTAGATCCGTTCAGCTTAGTATTAGTTATGTTACAGTTTATTATTTGTTAAACTGTTAAATTAAACAATTGTAATTGGAGTAAAAAATAGTCGAAAAAATAGCTTTGCTGTGGTTTTTTTTGTTGTTGTCCTAAGAAGACTCTAGAAGGCTAATTATTTATCATTTATCAATAATTCCCCCTAATGTAGCTGTATGGTTGCAGCCTGTTTGGCCACTGATAAAGAGGGCCAATACTCGTAAAAGTTTGAGAAACAGTGCTTTAGATTTTTTCAAAAGTCGAGCATTTCACATACTCACAGTGTTCATTAGAGGCAAATAACAATAAGAGAGAGTGAAAAAACTAAGACTTGGATAAAAAAGAGTAGTGAGCAGTAAAGAGAAATGTTTTTACTTGAGCTTTGAAGGAAGAGCTGAGAGATCATCCACCCACTAGAGAGAGTTGATTGGGATTGGGACAAACAGAAGTTTATCGCCAGAGGATCTAAGAGGGAGGGACCCCAGGATAAGGATAAAGGAGCTTATCATGATATGTACAAGCTAACTCATGAGGGGCTGAAAGTAAGCAAGATAAGTTTGTACTTGATACCATTGGATATTGATAACCACTGAAACTGTGCTCAGTAAAATGAGAACTGCGGCTGCTGAATTTTGAATGAATTATAGAGGGTTCAGTAGTTTAGCAGAGAGATTGTTAAAAGGGAGATGCAGTAATACAGGCATGAAAAATAAATCAGCATTCTGGCATTATAATAAAACACAAAGATTTTTAGGGCTTTCATCCACGCAACTATATAAAGCTCAAGTTGTTATACACAGATTAGTTTTACTTTTGTGGTACGCGTTTGCACTGTGGGCAGGTGTTGCAATCAGGAAGAGGGGGTGTGTCTGTGTGCAACTTGTAGCTGCTGAAGGTGGGCATGGCAGGAGTGAAGGAGCACACAGAGCAGCACAAGGTGATTGATGTGACAACTTAACAAGACTATGAAAAGGCTAACAAAAAAGCCAAATGCTGACAAAATGCTAACAAATACACACCATAACAACATTAAACAAACTAAACAGTTATAATAAAAGTATTTGACAACCAGAGAATCAAAGAAACAAAGTAATGGCTTGTACATCTGCTTTACAATGACCTCTCTATTTAGGATGCTGCCTAGGTAGACAGTAGACAGCAAGGCAGCCAAATTTCCAGACAAACCCAGAGTGTGTTTAATATAGTGACATTATAAAGTAGTTGTCATTGTAAAATCTACGTCATCAGAGAACTCATGAACGTACAATGTGTCTACAGATCAGTGGCGGCTTCTGGTCTTTCAAAGAGGGGAAGCTCATTGTCATAGTTCACTCTGACCTAGCCAACATTTACATTATGATCAACCTAACTAAACTATATTAAGCTCGAACAAGAACGTCGTTCAAGGATGTTGAAATTATGTTAAACTGAAACAAGGAAATACTCTGAGTGAGTTTTCTTTCGACATCACTTGAAATGAAAGCAATGAAAAAAACCTTCCATGCAGTCCTGATGAGGTGAATAGACGCTCAGCTTCTAAAGGGCAAATGCATTGACACTACGGGAATGTATGAGAAGAACAAATTAACCTCAGCTGATTTGTGATACGAAGCTGATTCTGAACAAACTTCGAGATGACTGTGTTCTAATGCATTTGTAGCCACTAAAATGTTAACACAATTTTCGACTCTTTAATGTTTGACATTTTAGGGGAAGCTTCCGTTGCAGTCTTAGAGAAATTGCCACTGCTGCATTTGCAGTTCAATAGACTACAAGACAAGATAGACATTTTTTCAGAAACAGCATTGAGACCAGTGAAATAGAGAATATCTAGTGTTTGACCATGATAATGTAGATGGAAATCAGTATACTTAGTAAAAATGAATCATTCAAAGAGCCAGAACATTGATAGAAAAGGAACAGTTGGTGCCAATGTGAATATTAAAGTCACCCAGTAAAATAGCAGCGTGGCAGATGGAATATGCCATTGTTAGCAGTTCATTTATATCAGACAAAATGTGAGAACAAGATTTTGGAGGACGATAGATTAACAACTGTAGTAAAGGAGTATGGGAGGAAACTGAGTAAAGAGCCAAGTATTCCCAAAAAATAACATTATGAAAGGCCTGATCTTGAAGCTACTGTGGAAAATAACAGCTAAACCACCACATTTCCCTGTGAGACTTGGCTTAGATAAATGAGCATAAACTTCAGAAGCATTCAAGTTTAAGTGGAGGTAATCCCCAGGCTGTGGCCAGGCTTCAGTCAACAAAAGCAGATTTTTGTGGATGAGCATTTTGTTGATTAAAGGTTCAATATTAGTAAATGACTTTTAATTTAGCTTGGATCGTTGTAGTTGTGGAGGAAGTAGAAGTGTGAGTGCAGAATCCCACATGAAGTAGTCTTTGTCTTCCACAAAACAATAATAAATAAAGAATTATTCATAAACAATAAACCTTATTCTTAATCTATTAGGCACATAAGCCAAAGCACCATATATCAAACAAAAAGGTGTAGGACGATGACAAGGTGACCCAATGCACCAGCATCGCACCAGCTACTCCTTCTGTCCAGGATCCTTTTACAGCCACGCCCCTCAGTTTAATATGGTCATTTCTTCCCTATCAGACTGTAATTTTGCCTGTTGGAGGGATTAGACAATTATGCACCTATACAGTACGTTGATGACAAGTAGCATAGTCAAGACTCCAACCTTGTAGTTCGGAATCTTAATGTTGGTTTCCTAGCAACTTATAACACCTTTATCTAGCGAAGATTGTCAACTAAGTGCCATGAGATTTTGAAAATCCTTTCCAAAGCCACTGGCATAAATGTTTTTACCACCACCATTTAGCAGTGAGTGTTTGGTACAGTATTTAAAAGTGTTTGTTGAGCTTTTGGGTAGTGGCACATATTTGATATGTTACTTTTCTGATCATTAAGCCCATATTTTTCAGGCAGATGTCCTTTTTTCCACTATGCTGCCATGTAGTTCCCACCATCTCTAGCTTGGCATGGAACTCTTAGCCCTATGTTTGACCTTGGTCATTATAGGGTGTTTATGGCCCAAAGAGAACAGCTGTGGCTGGGGCCCATGAGTGCATCTTCAAGAATGAGTGCTGTTGTCAATGGGGCTTGTCCAAGCTCTTCCCTGGAGTGACTTCTAATACAAATGGGATACATGGCACAACAGGCGCTGACCACATTATATAAACCGTTAAGTAAAGCAAACAGCCTGAAAATCTACTTGTATGTGCATGAAATGCTGAGAAAAAAACTGTTCTCTGAAGGACAATTAACATGTTTTTATAGACTATAAAGGGCATTGGGTAAATATTTGACAGGACATAATAAATCCCAGACACTTTAGCTGCATATTTGCAATCTTTTCCCATTCATGCTTTTTAAAGACAGTTTTAGATACAATAACCATGCCAATTTTCTTCAGCCTTCATTATTGTACCCAGACCAAAAAGAACATGTAGCCATTAAATAGCAGCTACCAAAGAAATAAAAAAATGTCCAGAGCTGAACTTTTTCTGTGGCATTAATTTGCACTACTAAACAGCAAGATGGCTTAATTTAAATTTGAACATTATGACTTGTCTTACTTTGGTCTGATGCCACCTTTCTGTTAATAAGCTGTACTGCATGTACACTGTAGTCCTAGAAGACACATAACCATGAACTCGCACACTTTGATTACAAGCATGACAGAAACAATAGTTTCTCATTACATCTCATTCATCAGTTCACTGTCACAGTGATGAACAATTTTGTATCCTCAGTTCATCTGACTTTTTTAAAAGCTTTAAAAGCTCCTGCCAGATGGGAATCATTAGTTGGGTTACTGTAGTCCCATGTAAACAAGGCAATAAAACATCTACCATCTTGAATTTATATGTATTCATTTTACAATATCTTTTTTTTCTATTTTCTTATCTTCATGCTGCTCAAAAGCATCCTTGATTATATGGTTCTACCTTCACCACATTAAAAGTAGGAATGGTGTTACAAGACTGTATTGCTATTGTGTTTATTTCTATGCCTAGGTGTGGGTAAACAGTAGTGATGGAGAAGCTGTTTTTATCCGTGAGTTCACCCTGAGCCACCGTGATGATTTTCTTGATGACTTTTTAAACGAAGGTCTTGGAAGCCTCAAGTCTGAAGACTCAGTAAGTGCCTGAATTTTTATTATTTATTCCTTTTTGGCAATCAAAAAATTAAATCAACTTTTTCATGATATTTTAATTTTATGACCAACACCTGTAAATAAAAAATAGGAAAAGGGCAATACCCCATTCAACTTAGGAGTCTGAAAGAGCCTGTGAGTAAAATATGTGTAGTATGTTTTTTCAGTAGTGAGCTAGTTTAATAGTCAAGTTTATAAACTGTTATTTATGTTGTCATGTTCTTTTCTATTAAACTGGAGTGCATGTTAGATTTTATTGAATTTTCCTCAGAATATGTTAATGTAGATTCCAAACATGTTTCTGTCTTTTTGAATGATCCTTTTGTGACAGCAGAATTCCAAAACAAATAGCCACTGATTTCCAATTTGACCAGGCCAACAACAAATATCTTCTCATGACAGGATTGTTTAATCAATGTCACCCCAGGGTAGCATGACAAGTTCACCGCCATTACTCATAGCTGAAAGTAACATTAAACTTGATGAAATATTAGAGAAAAAAATACAAACCATTGAGTTACTGGAACACACATTACTGACACCTGTTTTTACAACATGATCATTTTTTTTATTTTATTTATTTAAAAAAATAATCACAGGTGATTGAATGCATTACAGTCAGCCTAAGTGCCTAACAGTGTATTCATTGAAGTTCTACATTTATGGCATTTAGGACACACTTTAATCCATATTGACTTTCAGCGACTAATTACCGTTTCAGGGGCCTAACAGAAGCAGGTTAGCAATAGGGAGCTTAAATTAGCATTTCCTTTATTACTGAGGTTTCACTGGCCACGTTTGTCAGTCTTTGTAACGTTTAATGTGTTTTTCCGGTCAGTTTAATTAGTGAAATACACAGTAAAGTTTGCACACACCTAGACAAAAGTTATTTTCTTTAGTATTTATTTTAGTATTTTTTATTTTTATCTTATTTTAAAAACAGTGTGCTATCAGGGAAATTACTCCAAAGTGAGCTCCTTAAAATGTCAATACGATTGTGCACCAGTACACCATGCCTGACTTTGAATGCCCCTTATATAAACACTTGGCCTCTTTATCAAATCATTTACTTACCAGGCTACAGGTGACTCCTGTGCAGGCTGATCTTTAAAGTTTCACTTCACGCACTGTTGTAGGAATGATATATGGTTTAATCTTACATGTATTTAATCTATAGCCATTGTCCCCTAACAGAAGGATGTAAAATAAAGGTGTTTTATTTTGGATTCTGTTTATCATTGGGACTATTCACTGCTGTGTGTCCAAGTGTGCATAACAAGCATGGTTGTACACATGTTCGGCACGTATTTGTGTTGACAAATGACTTCTACCTGTGTTTACCGTTGCAAAAATAGCGTTGCGCCAGTCCTTTACGTAAACACGGAAGATAATGTTTTCACTATTACATTGAATAGAAATGCCAACAGAAGGTTATAACAATAAGGCTTAAACTTTATTACAGGTGTATTACAACATAACCATAGTATTAGCAGTGTTGCCACTCCTTGGGGTTTTTCTCAAGATCCTGGGATTTAGGGATTTTGCCGAGTAATCTTGGGATTGTTCATTTGCATATTTTCAATGAAAATATGCATGCAATGTTCTGATATACAGTCATAAATAAGAAAAGTTTACTGCTACTGAATAATAACCTTTGTTGGATGCTGGCCATTTCTACACCTGAAGTCTATCCCATCCTGGACATGGACTCACCTACAAAGCAATTCAGTATCTCGATTTAACAACACCAATAACATCCTGGCTAAAATGAAATGTATGAATGGACTAAAAAGCCACAAATCCTTAACCTCAAATGAAATCAGTTAGATTTTTTTCCACATTGCCAAAGCAATTATCTGTGTCTTTGTAAATATGTTGCTGTATGTATTCCCTGTCTTGATTCATGAGTTGTTCCTAGGGCTAAGTTGTTATAGAGGAGACTTGCAGCTGCTTTAACTTGGTGTGTTACCTTTGCGTGACATGGTGGAAGTGGTCCTGGAAACAGAAAACGTTTTTGTTGGCAGTCTGGTTCAAACTGGACATTAATGACCATTTGGTATGTAATGTTTTTGGAACTGGAGAATTAGTTGTTTTAAAAAAAGTATGTCACTGCAGTGTTCTGTACTAAAGAGGAAAACTTCATGTGTTTACTTTTATGACCTTATTTGCTGTAAGAGACTCTACACTATATGTTTTTTCTTTATCTTTCCTGTGGCAGTGGAATGTTTTACATATACACTGCGATGTTATTCCATTTATTCTAAGAGCATTATCAGGTGAAAACAGCACTACATCCTTTATGCTATGCCGGAACTGGACAGGGTTAAAAGGGTAGCATGTATCTCTGAAGAGGAGAGGACATCCTCTGTTTGTGACTATGAAATGTTTATGATGGGAGGAAGGGCTTCCCAGAGGGGAACGTCACAAACAATCATGCTTAAATCTGTTTGTAAAGAGGTGTTACGTGAAATGCATAAGTAGTTGCAATGGTTGAAAAACCTTATGAAGAGATTTAAGAATTTGAAACACAATGGTCATTATCAGTGGAAAAGATGATCAGTACTGAAGTCAGCAGTCAGGTTTTGTAAATATTTCCAAGACAGTTGCCAACATGTCTTTATTTCAGCGATGTCTGTTTTTTGAATTTTAGTTGATTCCACATGACCTCTTAAATCCAAGCACAGTCCATATTTTAGCAGCAACAATAACAGCACTGTCATATATATGCAATTTATTTGCCAGACCAGCTAGATGACAATTGCAAGACATAACTTAAAGGTCATATGACACCATGTCTCAATTGGTCTTCTAAAGCCAGCCAGCCAGGGTAGAACTGCACCCACACCCATTAATGTTGACTGGATTTAAATGGAATATCAGCTAAAAGATTGGTGGGTGTCACTAAAAGGGTGTAATGTAAACTCTTCAAAAACAGTATTCCTGTAACAGTAATGTACTCTGTATCGGGGAAAGTGCATGAAACTAAAACAAGCAAGTATAATACATAATACTGAACCCAAGGTAAATACTTCAAACTAAAAAGGGTAATCATTAGTGAAAACAAAATAACAAAGGAAATAATAATACAAAATTTATGGTTGATGACCCGCTACAGATAAAGGCAGATTGCACAGAGATAGGCAAGTGATAAGATTTTGTGAAATGATTTTGTGATTTTTTTTTCCATTAACATGTCCACACACTGCTCCCAGAAAGTAGGAAAGAAGAACTGTCTGTTCTTCCTGGTTCAGCCTAAGTTGAGTCCCCCGACCACTCACGCTTCCCTTGCGTCACTGTGGTGCATTTAACTCCTGAAACTGGGACATCGTACAGCAGCTTGGGGCATTTTCCTCTCCAAGACAAGCATAGCATTAGGCCCAAACCACTAAAACTGAAGCAAGTTAACAGGAAAATGAACAGAATGCTGACATCCATCTTCAGCGCAAACCGGAATGAACCTTGCGTCCCTGGATCATGGCTTCAAGAGACAAAGTCCTGACAAACAGATAAAAAAGTAGTTTAGAATAAATCACAAATCTTGTATTCACAAGGCATCAGCACTTGCGAATGGTGATTGCTCTGACTGTGACTCCATGCTTACTCCTTTAGCCTCCAGGGTGCTTTGCAGAGAGAAATGGAGAGTTTACAGCATCTTATCTGGCATACGGTTCCCAATAGTCTTTATAAATTCAACATTCCTGTGGCCTTTTGTGTGGCATTAAAACAGAATAATACAACAGATAATAAAACTGCGTAGATACTTTATTTTCTTTGTAAAGGACGTTTTTGTAGGAAACATTAGCAGGTTAAGTTCTGTCTCATCTGCTTGCTATCCAAATCTTCAAAAAGTAAATGCAATGATCACATACAATGTTTTCTTATTCATTCAGAATTCAGGACATAAAATACATAGGGTCTGAAAGCTAGAGCATCCTAATAGAATTCAGTGCCAGTATAAGATACTGATGTCTATGGCAGTTGTATAATGGAATCTGTTGTCTGTTGTAGCCGTGAGTAACTCTATACAGATAACACCAAGCAAAACCCTAATCTGAGACATCCCCATCAGGAGACCTTTTATTTCCATAGATAAAGTTGCACAGGAAGTCCAGATAACTGTGGTATGTGAGACTGAAACACCACTAGTCTTAATGGATCTTCTTTATGCTTTAATGAACAGACATTTGGGCAGCTCCCACTTCAGCTTTCTTTGGCACCAAAGACATGCCACATCACCCTGCCAGCACTGACAAGTACTGATCTAGTGCAGCTTTCTGGATTTACAGCTAATCGTTATGTTACTTTATACTATTTGTTTTGCATTTGCTGGATTCTTATATTTCTGGTTGCCATATAGATTCAGTTTTAGCAAAATATTACACACCACTGATAATTACCAGTTTTTTTCTCAACCACACCCTTCTTTATGATAAATAAAATTAATGGAAAAGTTCCAAAGCCAGTTCCAAAAACTCATGCGGTCTGCATGGAGCCTTGACCTAAAAAGCAGTTCAACACTGTTAGTAAAACCAGTCCTAATGCTTTCATATCATTGTTAATGTAATAGGTTGATTGCCTTTGTTGGCTTTTTCCTGTGGCAGAAAGGGTAAACTGATCCGCTTGAAACCCCACAAGCTGCAGCACTTAATTTAACAAAGCTTGGAGTTCAGCTCTTTGCTGAGTCATTAGCTAAGTTTGTTAGCTGGTGCAGCATTTTTTTTTTTGAGAGACAGCTCTCTCGATTTAGGTGCTTTGTTACTTTTTTTCAAATGGAACCATGTAGTGTAAGTAACCACACTATGTGTTCAATTTTGTCTAGCACCTTTGATTTTGTCTTAACCTAGTGGTCTTGTCCTGTTTTTAACCACCAGTTTATTTTCCCCAAGAGGATCCATATTCCATATCTACAGTATGGAATCAATCATCAAACATTTGAGATTTGTTATTTCTCCCCCTTTGGCTTTTAAATCAGCTTGGTGGTGAGTCTCTGTTAATCCCCACGACCCTTCAGTACAGGAAATGTGAACAAATTCTGACAAACACACATTAAGATGGAAGGAAAAGCTTTCACTGAGTATTGAGAGTGAGAACCTTATTGCTCATAGATTTTAAAAGGAATGACCAAACAATGTTTTTGACCATTTGACCATAAAGTGCACATTCGTATACTATTTTACTTCTTTTCTTTGAAGCACATTTTCAAAGCTGTTTTAAAACAGAATAATTGTGTCACAGTGACTTTATCTTGAAGGAGTGAAACCTAATTTCCAAGAATAAATGTGTAGGCATAAATTTAATAAATAATTAAATAAAAGACAAACTATGAAATACTGTATTTATCTGCTTTAAACAGACAGTGGCATCATATTCAAGCTGTCTGTTAGTTTCTCATGAATATTTTTTCTGGCTGAGGGCAGTTTGAGTGCTTTACATCTCCAAGTACCTAAATATCCAGGCTTTGACTTCATTTGGTGTCATTGTCTTTGATTTATCAATGGATATCTTACAGCTTCACCATTATGATCATCAGAAACTTAATTTTCTGTTAAGTGTACGTGAGCCTATATATAAGTATGATTTGGCCAAAAATATTTGCACACTTGACCATGAGCTTGACAGAAAGCTTATTTCTGTGAATGCTGATTATTAAGTGAATGGTCTTGAAACAGGATGACCAATATATGATTTTTTTTGCAAAAACAACATCCAACGTCTTTTCCAAAAGTGGAGCTGAAATTAGGGCTTAGTGCAGGTTTCTATATGTCTGCTCACAATCTGCCTGAAATGATTCTCTGACTCAGAGTCTGGCTCTCATTGTCTCATTGCGCCTGGAATTTTTTTTTATTGGAAATTAATTTTTTTTAAAGAATGCCCCCTATAGTTTCCTCACTTACTGGAACTATTGAGTGGGTTCACAGCGCATAAACAAAAAACAAATGAGGTCTATGCAGAGTGTGCATAATCGGGCCACACAAACTCAATGAGCTGAATGGTGAGGATTCAGCTGTCATATATCACAAAGCACCACCTCTTACTTATTTTCTCGCCTATTAACCACAAAATTGAAAAAAAAAGCCTGTTATGCTTCCAACTTAAAAAAAAAACAAAACTCTTGGGTTACTCCTGATTCTCAATTAGCATTTTTCATCCTGTTCCTAGAGATAGTCAAAGCCCTTATGTGAACCTTTCTGAGGATCTGAGGATTTTTTGCTTTGCAGGGTTGTCTTACACAGTGGCTTGGCTCTTGATTTTAAAGTCCTGCAGGGATATCCGGTGAGCGTGCAGATTAATGTTTAATACTCCCATCCCTAACTTTTTTTATTTTGAAACTATTACTGGTGTGGCTAGAGATAAGTGAAGGGTATTTATGAATAATAATATATTAGATAACACAATGCAAAACTCTAACATACATAAATGGCCCAATAGCTTTAATGTTATAATAAAAATGCAAAAAAAAAAAATAATAACTTCATAGTGAGTGTGAAACATGGTGGTGGTAGTGTGATGCTCTGGCGCTGGACGACTTGCTGTATTTGATGGAACCATGAATTCTGCTCTCTAACAAAAAATCCTGAAGGAGATCATCAGTTTTTGACCTGAAGCTCAAACATACTTGGGTCCTGCAGCAGGACAATGATCCAAAACACAACAGCCAGTCCATCTCTGAATGGTTAAAAAATGAAGGTTTTGAAGTGGCCTAGTCAAGTGCGGACTTGAATCTGATTGAGATGCTGTGACATGACCTTGAACAGGCCATTCATGCTTGAAACCCTGTACTGTGGCTGAATTAAAACAATTCTGAAATGAAGAGTTGTGAGATGTGGAATTGCCAGTTATCACATACGCTTGATTGCAGTTGTTGCTACCAAGGGTGGCACAACCAGGTATTAGGTTTTAGGGGCAATTACTTTTTCACATAGGAACCGGTTGGGTTTGATAGTTTCTTTTCTTTAATAAATAAAATAATAATTAAAAAACAGTATTCTGTATTCTTTCTTTGTCTGATATTCAAATTTGTTTAATATTAAGTTTGATAAAAAACTTAGTTAACTAAAAACTAACTAAACAAAAAAATTATACATTTTGTAAAAACAAATCAGCCATAAATATGTGTATGCATGTACAGTAAGTGTGTGTAACAATACTTTACCCTCTGAGATTATAAAAGGCCATCTTATCTTAATATTATTAATTGTGTATTAAATATCCTCTATGATCTCGATAGCCTCTCTAAATGTTTTTTAAGAATGTGCTCAGAATTCATATGGAAGGACTTGAGTGGTGACCGATGGTATGTTGGTTAACTCTGCATACTCTTACCGATTCTGGTACTGTTGAGAGGTATTGCAGTGATGTTTGCAACACCTTGCAAACTTGTAAATCGTGCTACTTTTTATTCTGACAGTTCTCCAAGATCTCAAATTCTACACCAATGTATCTATTAAAAAGTGGCATCTAGTTGTGAGTCTTTCCGAACAATTTTAGAACATTTAAAAATAGAAACCTGGGTGCTGGGTGGTCTTTCTGATCACATAGAAGGGATTAGTGCATGCTCCACTTTCACCTGGCATCAAGAAAAAATAAAAGCGATCACATCTGTTGCTGAAGAACAGACTTTCCTTTGGTATAACAACAAAGACGGGGATTCTCTCAGCTACTGCTTTTCTTCCTGTTTTAAAGCAAGTGGATCAAGGGTGTTCCAAGGACCCTCCTCATTTATCTGTGCTTTGCTTCATCTGTGTTTTCTTAGGCTTTAAATATGGATTAATGTGGGTAAAGGAAATATCTAGCACTTGGCGGGGTCAGGTCAGTGTGATTGGTCATAAAAAAGACTTAAAGAAGGTATAATGTAAATCATAACTTATTTGACCTTAGTTGACCTTGAAACTTGTGTCTTCAAATACATCATATCTCAGTCTCGCCTTAAACACTAGGCTGACCGTGCTTTTTCAGTTGCTGCTCCCAGACTGTG
>JAYDZG010000036.1:9764606-9775189 GCA_034509265.1 Microcambeva bendego
CAGTCACCCTTGGCTTTCTCAACAGGGGGAGGTGGGTGTTTTGGTCTGGTGATCCTAAATTCTGTAAAGCTGCTTTGTGACAATATCTATTGTAAAAAGCACTATACAAATAAAATTGACTTGACTTGATTTTTTTTTTTCAACTACAACTTTCATGAAAAAATGAACTTATGGGTGTACAATTACTGACTGTAGCCCATCGGTAGTTCTGTGCACTTTGTTACTACCTTCAATGTCATTTAACTATTGAAAGGTACCTCTCAGCAATTTGGGGGAATTTGGATACATAAAGTTTAACCGGTTCTTAGAAGAGTAAGAGTCATAATAAAAGAAACCTGATTATAGCAGCCTGAACAGATGTCCAGCATCTGGATCTTCAAAGATGTTTACTTGTTCTGACAAGATTTTTACCATTCTTAATACATTTTATTTATTTATATGGTTATCACCTTGTTGGTTTTTACAGCTTTTTAGTTCATTATTTTTCCAGTTTTGTTTGTTGTTTTGCATTTTCCCTTTGTTGGATCCATGTAGTACTCCTATGCACTTACAAGGTCATTGTGACCACATTTACTGATTGTAGCCTGTATGTGCATTGATCAGGATGTGTCTCACTATACACAGAACTAATTTGCATGTGCACTCAAAGTGCAGATGGAAAATGAATATGGCTGTATCCATGTTTGGGGGGAGGTGAGCTTTGATCTCCGGAATCAGAGATGGGGCCAGCATTAGTAGAAAGGAAGCATGGCACATTCATGCAATTGGACTCGCTTGTTGGGAGAGAAAGGGGGGGAGGTATATTTTAAAAAATCAATTAAAAGGAAAACACACACACACACTGACATTGATAAGATATTATTTGGGTAGTGGATGGTTTTCAGCATTGTATTGGCATTGTTCTGGTATTGATCAGTGATGGAATATTTACCTTTTAAATACTAAATAAATGATTATTTAAGATCATTTATGTTTTATATGTTTTACACTGGTTGATGTATAACTGGCTGTTTGATTTTATATATAAATTTGGCAAAGGTCACATGACTAGTATATTCATTGTTCAAAATCAGGCTGATATTGTTGAATTATTAAGACTGGATAGTGTTTAAATATAATACATATGATTCATTGCATCCACCAAATTCAAAATGTATCACCAATTGTATATCTATTTTTATGAAGGGAAAGTTGTTATTTTCTGTAATTAAGTGACTATGTTTATTCTTTTCTTGGGCATAGATCTTGTTTAACGGGAGATCTCACAGACAGAAGGTCTAAGTAAGGTTTTAGGGACTTCTGGAGCTTGAAATTTCCATTGGGAATGTGGACAGTTAGGGTATATGGCATATGGAAGGAGACAAAGATTTAACCAGATGTGGGGTGATCATATGACCCCCAATTAAATAGAGCTCATACTGTGTATATTGATGTAACCCAGAGTCTGTGAAAGCAAGCGCTGTGTTGGCATCTTCAGCCTGTCAACGGGAGCTCTTTGCCCAAGTAAATCTGCTAAATCAGATTTGCAGCTCGGTTAAAAGCAGGTCCTGACCAGGCAAGTCTAAAGTTTTTAGTTGTGATTAGGTCATATGTAAAATGTGACCATTGTATTATTGAAATCAACAACAGTTTTACTTCTATGGTTTGGTCTGGTCAGCTTTATTTCTTTTTTTCACATAATATAATTTAGTTATAATAAAATACACCAAACAAAATTCTCCTCATATTCAGGATTGCCGGCAGGTCCATCACCTTCACCTTTTTCCATATCCATGCTTTTGGAATGTGGTTTTGCATTGTCTTACTGAAAATGGACAGACTTCATCAATTTGTAATCTTACTGCTAGCACTTACTTCCCCGGGTTCCCACTGTTTTTAGATTGTTTCAGGCCTGTAAATGAAGGAATGTTTGCTTATTAACAAATGAAATATCTTGGGTTTATACTGTCTGCAATGGGAAAAGTCAATATAAATATAAATGCATTTCCTGAGATAGCTAATGTAACCTAAAGTCTTTATCATTGGAAAAATGTTCAATGTCACTATGGCTACTGTTTAACATAACACAAATACATCAAAACAGACATACTAAAATTAAGTTAGTGATCAAGATATCTAGCTGGTACGATAATACTGTAGCTCTAGAACAGAGCGGTTTCATAATGGTTGACATAATTTTTAAAATTTGTGTAATGAAGCCTGGGTTATTATTGAAGAAAAACATCCAGAGACACAATATGCTTTATTTTATTATTTGTGCATGATTTAAAATGAGTAAATCAGATTATTAGTAGTAGTAGTTAAGAAAGAAATCAACACATCCCAGTGTGGGCATGATGCTGTTGGTTACAGAGCCTTAATGTTTAACCACTTAAATGCAAAGAGGAAGCTGTTATTAGTTGCACACAAATAGCTACTCTCAAAAATTTAACACAGGCAATCATAAATCCTAGGCAGCTAGTGGACCAGAATCATTACACATCACAATGAACTTTTATACAGCAAGAATACTGTAGAATATTTTATATAAACAGTATATATTGTGTATTTTCAGTTGATGGGTTAGCAGGCTGACCAGTATCACTTGCTTAGTCAGTGTGACCAGCTGAAATGTAATCCAGCTGGTCAATCAGCATCATCAACCATCATAACCATCTTAGACAGCTCAAGTTTTGATAGATAAATGTTCCTTTGTTTAGTTGTGCTTTTTTTTCCTTAAAACATCTCAGGAGTTTGGATTTGACTTTTCCAAAGATTTAAATTTGTGTGGTTTTGTTTCTAAAATTGAATAAGAACATTTAAAAAAGCTAAATGTTTCTAAAGATAAAAGTGTGAAAGAGAAATTTATTTTTTAAGAAAGAACAAATCCACAGTTACTCCTATCTAAATTAATTTCCTACCCTGCCCTATACAGACTGCCATAAGTCCAGCTGTCTTCAGTATTCATTATGCCAACATATAACTAACCACTACATAACTATATGATGAGCAAAGCAATGAGTAAATAGTGATTTCTTTGCCAGTTGGCAAATAGTGTCACTTCAAATCCAAGAAAAAGCTGTTTGTTTTTTCTCTTTTTTCACAAATGAAAAGCTGCTGGAACTAGTGTTTCTCTGTTAACAACTAAGCAACTTAACATCATCAAAGGCTTTCTTCAAAGTAAAAGATCAGCCTTTAAACCATGAGAGTAAAGTAATGCTTTGACCTGAAACGCCCTGGATAGGTACACTCATGTATACCCAATCAGCTCAATCCTGTTCACATAGGTTTTTACTTTGCTGAAAATTTACTCTTGTTATGTCAACATTCCATTAGTATTTTCCCCCTCTTTTGACTGCTTCCATTAGTGGTCGCCACAGTGAATTGTGGTCTCCATTACTGATTTAGCATGGTTTTACACCGGATGCCCTTCCTGACCATCTTTTTATCTGGACTTGGGACTGGCCCTACAATGCAGTTGTTTCTGCATCCTAGAGGCTAAGTACTTATAGTACAATTCAACCTCTTGCTTTGAGGCGATAGTGCTACCAGCTTAGCCATTATTAGTTGTTGGCCATTATACAGAATCATGATGTCGGAATTGGGACGCTTCTGAAAGCATATGTTAATTCATTCATTATTTACTTTTAGAAATTCTGGGAGAGCCGAGAACACTGAAATTTTGCCAATCCTTGATTATTATGTCTCTTTGATTGGGTTGACCTTTTGCCTTTTTTCTTAGTTCAGCAGTTTGTACCTCATTATCATTTCCATCCTACATTTAGCCTGCAGTTGACTTTAAGCACATGTATCAAATGAACAGCATATTAGTAATTAAGTGCAAAATCTCTGATTGCTCATAGAAAGAGGGGAAGAAACCCCAAATCAGGCCTTAGGTGTATTTATTTGAATGTTGCCCAACTAAAGTAATTTCATGACAAGTCTGAAATAAATTACTAATTTAATTATCTCCATACTTCATAAAATACATCTTAATTCTGCTAGTGTACATGTCAGCTTATAGTATCTGTTTTAAGTATCTGTCTGATTGTCTTTTATGTTTTTAGATCTCAGGGCCCTTATTTTATTTTATCATATGTCTCGCATCAGTCTGTTTTAGTTATTGATTATTGCATTCAATATACTCTTGTTTCTTGTTTTAGTTGTAATCTATTTGTTGTTTGCAACATCTTGGGTCAGAGAGTAATGCAATTTCAATTGTCTGTATGTCTTGTACATATTGACGTATTGACAATAAAACTACTTGACTTGACTTGACTTGATATCTGATTACCCCCAACCCCCTGCCCTCTTATTGTTTGGTTGAACTGCAAGGCCTTGACTTATATATGACATTCATCTAAAATAATCTTATACTTCAGGTGGACAATAAACCATTTTGCCACTGACTTAAAAGAAAATAATCTAGTACTGTAGTCTCTTTTCCTCACATGGGTTTTCCTTTATTCGTTGCTAAGTGGGTTGCCATAAACCTGGAATGGAGCCAATACTTTGATGTATTTTTCCCTAAAGACCCTGCCAAGCTTTTACTAAAAGGTTTAGCCTAGTGCTACTCATGTAAAGAATATGTACCAGTTTAGTAGGCATTAGAACCTGTCTATTACTAGCGAGACAGTCTCCAAAACTCACAAACAGGCTATTCAGTGTAGCCTTGTTGATACTGCAGAGCACTTTTACATACATACACAAATCAGTCCCTTTTCAAAAAAATGATTAACATAATAACTGGGAGATCACACCAGACTGCAGACAGGCTTTAGCTGCACAGATGGGCCTGGTTATTTCTACTGACCATGTAAAAACAAATCGTCCCATAGACTCAAAATATTACAAAACATTTCATCTGAGTGGCCATTTGTTTTGAGAGCCTTTTCTATTTATTTATGCATTTTCTCCCTTTTTTCTCCTAATTCATCATTTCCAATCTGGTGCTGCTGTGGATCCTGATTGTATTTTAGATGAGAATACATACCTGCTCCACTCCCTCTACAACAAATGCACAGACGCTCAACTCCTTGTGTTTCACCCATGGCACATGTGCTCCTGCGTGCTAATTAGGCTATTTGCACAGCATAAAAACACCCCACCCACTTATTCTGGACTTTCCCCACACTACAGACTTGTTAGGCAATTCTGTATGCTATAGTCACTGCAAATTGTCAGAGATTCAATTGCTCTTGTAGTGAACTGTAATTATATATTCTTGCTGTGCGACCCAGTAATAAATGACCTATGGGTAGGTACCAGTCTGTGGCACGTAGTTGGGGACCATTGCAGTAACAGAGCCGAGATTGGTGTTCAGAACATCAGCTCGGGTGTGTTTGCAAAATATTTGGGCGAGCCACCTGGGTGAGGCATCTAAAATGTGTTTTCATTTATTCTTTTTTGACATCATTACAGGATATCATCAATCAATAAGTCTCTCTCTCTCTCTCTCTCTCTCTTTCTAAGTTACATGACTAAGATTTAACAGCGTATTTTTTAGAGAATAAAAGTATTTCAGCGAAAGAGGCAATACCTAAGAATTATCCCTCCTGGGAAACATTGTGCCATTGAGAAAACCACCCTAAAATAACTAGAAAGCTGCATCAAATTATTATTTTAGTTGACTACTCTATTGTATAACTCTTGATTTCAGGAAAAATCGTGCAGAGCTTTACTTAACTAAATATTGGATTGTAGATTTGACATCACCAGTTCATGGGTGAATACTGCTTAGACAGCTGACTTAAGATTCCCCTTGGTCTTTTGTGTACTTGAATGGCCCCATTTGTAATGTTGGCCATTGCTGAAATACCTATTATTCATGTGAGAACTTGTAACTAACAATGGTTTCACCAGGGACATTTACACACTCCATAGCACATGTATGAGTAGCATTGTCTCAAATTAATTACAGTTTAAAGCATCTCTTTGTCCTCTCTGGATCTCAGTGTAGCATAGCTGTGTACTGTCACCATAGTGATCAAAGAAACCAACAATTCCTAAAGCACAGAACATGCCATTAAAAGCGTCTTGCTGCTATTTATTTGTTTGACCGCTTTACTCTAATTTGTAGGTCTGGTTGGACATCTGACCAAAAGCAAGGTGAGATATTATTTTAGTGATGCTTTGGCGAGTTCCGATACGAAAACAGTATTTGATTCTGATCTGTGGTCTTTGGCCTCATCCCAGTTACGAGGCTGCTGCTTCATTGGCTGTTACGGCATGCCTGAGTTGCACACTGTCCTTGGAAGTGCTGAATTCAAGTTCTCATAATATTGATATTGGAAGCAGAATCCTATCTCATATCTCCTCTGAGCGATATTCTCCTCACTTCACAATTCTGATAGGAGAAAACAAGCTTAAGCTTGTTAGGAAAGGCATAACTTTTCATATTAAAGACTCTTGACATCTGACAGAAATATGCCGGAGGAAACACGAGCGACTTGCTTATTTCCTGACATCTCGCGTTCACTTGGAGATGGACACCTGCCTGTTTTCTCTGGCTTGGATTCCTTTCATGGGACATGTCAATGGTTTTTGCTGCCAAAATGCTCATGGCTTGTGGGGTTTATCCAATTTATTTTGCTTGAACTGCCAATTATCACCAATCAAAGTGAAATCTGATTCATTGTGAATCATCAATATCATATTTTTGATCTATATAGACTCTTAGTGGACATTATTTACAGTAACCATAGTGCATCTTCAAACATGATATAATAACATTTATTTAAGATTACTAATTATCAGTAACAATGGGTCAATGCTGATAAATTAAGGATAACTGGCTTGCTTAGTTAATGTACCTTTCCAGAACAGATCAATTGCAGTGGCCTTTAGTGCTTGAACTCATACTGGTCATTTATATCCCCAAGCTTCATTTAGTTCCAGTTTGGATCTGGCATGGATAGGCTGTGCCGTGAAGGAAATTATTGTGGATAGGCTAGGCTCTCTCAGTAGCTCATCTATCCTCAATCCGAGTTTATATGACCAATCAAGTTGTGAGCTGTAAGTGCTGAAAGATTGAATGTATGGTATTGTTGAGCTCGACCAGCAGAGAAGATATCACACCATGACTTCCAAAGTCCATTATTATAAGAATGAGGATAAGAATGCATGATTGACAAATTTGCAAATATTTAATAGTCTGCATAAACATCCTGGCCATGATTTCCTAACAGCTTACATGTTAAAACATGCAACATGTCCAAGCTCATTTATTAACAGGAACTATGTCGGATTGCATCTTTCACATGTTCTTTTTTCAGTTTTGGTGTAATCTATATTTGATTTGCATTATTTCTATTACAAAAACATGCCAGAGTATAAAGAGACTTAGTTATAGTGGTGGTTGTATTTACCATACCTGAAGAGGGAATTTTGGGGTAACCACTCATGTGCATTCCTGATTGTGCACAGTTTTAACACTAACAGCTTTTTACACAAACATGGGAGGTAATGTTATTTGAGTAGTGTTTAGTACCACTGTGTGTTACTATCCAGGGGGCAATCAGAGACCTAAATAATCGTTCTATTGAATTTGTAGCTATTCTTATTAGGCATATAGTGTTGTTAGTACTAATATGGTAAAAGTTAAAGTAACTTGATTATTCCACACATCCATGTCCTACCTGCAGCCTGGGTGGTAACAATAATTATTGATTGTAATGATGGTAATAATAACTATCTAAATAATCCACTAGCACAACCAGTGGCGAGATTCTGAGCTCAGGGGTTTAAAACTCACTCACAGATGTATTGTCATTGCACAATTATTATTTTTGGTAAACTAGCATTAACATGCTCACTACAGACATTGATTTTACTGCCTAATTAAGAGAAGTTTTGAACATTTTCACACACTCTTATTTAAGTATCAGTTGTACTCGGTGGGAAGCTCTGTCACCTCACAGCAGTTAAGTCCTTGGTTCCATTTCCAGATGTAGCAGTGTGTGGGTTCTTTCTATGTAGTGTAGCTTACATGTTCTCCCGGTTTCTTCACATAGTGCAAAGAAATGAGGTCAGGTTAAATGGAGACTCTAAAGTCATTGTAAGACAAATAATTAATTAATTCTTGTTGAGAAATTGCTACATATTTTCAAGTGCAGGGGTTCATCTATGACCCCATATAAGAAAAGAAAAAAAGTTCGGAGAGTTGTTAGAATCCAAATTCTAAAAACACACTTTAATTTACATTGACTTTTATTTGATTGAGACAATAGAAACCTGAGATATTTCATGATTTGTTGTTTAAGTGTGGTGAAAAGGAATGTCAACAAATGTTACATGGTAAATGCTTCAGTGCCCCAACTTACAGGCCTACAACACATTCTAAATAGAGGAATGAATGTTTATTAATAAATTGAATTAAGTTGAGCAGACAAAACATAAAATGGCCAGAGTTCAAACTGTCTGCAATCAAATAACAATGTGAGGAACACTGCATTTTTATTTTATTTACATTTTCCACATTGGTAACACCCTGGACGGGGCGCCAGTCCATCGCAGGTACCTCTACAGGACAATTCAGTGTCTCCAATCAACCTGGTAGCATGTCTTTGGACTGTGGAAGGAAACCGGAGTATCCGGAGGAAACCCACGCGGACACAGGGAGAACATGCAAACTCTGTGCAGAAAGGACCGAGATTGCCCTACCCGGGGATTGAACCCAGGACCTTCTTGCTGTGAGGCCACTAAGCCACCGTCCCGCCCGCTTACAAAGTGTTTAAGTCTCATATTTACAGCTTTTGATTCACTGTTTTGTTAAATATCAACTGCCAGCCTTTACAAACAACATCCCATTCCATCTGGATTCATCAAGCCATTACAATTACTTACCTACATACCAAGCTCTTATAAATCACTTCTGTTAAATAAACAGCGTCAATCTAAAGGTACAATGTATTATTTACTTACAGGCACTCCTTTTTGTATTTCCCAATTGTAATCTGCAGAACTCAAGGACGGCACGTTCTGAGGAGGACAGGGACACACTTTGGGATGCCTGGGGTGCATGGAGTGAATGTTCACGCAGCTGCGGTGGAGGAGCTTCATATTCGCTTAGACGGTGCCTTAGTTCCAAGTAAGTTGTTTGCCAATGGTTTTAGTCAGCTTTTTCTTGTTAGATTTGGCAGTTGATTGTTTAAAGCTGCATGTAAAAGTTTCAGAAATGTGGTCAAATAATGTAGAAAGCATTTTTTAACTGAATAGGTACACAATGGTTCTTACTTTTACTTTGACTTGTATTTGATTGCAGACATGAACCTGAGATATTTCATGTTTTGTCTGGTCACTTCCTTTTCTTTATTATTAAAAATCTATTTCTTCATTTCAGCCTTATAACACATTCCAAAACTGTTGGGACAATAAAGGATTTACAACTTTGTATTGTTAACATTCCTTGGCACCAATCATACCATGTGATTTATGTTTCAGCTTTAATTTTGTCCCATTATTCCTTCACTGTATGTAATACAGGATTGTTGATGTATTTTTTGTTTCTTTTAAAAATTCTCCTCATATTTTATATTGGGGACAGGTCAGTACTACAGACAGTGTACCAAACCTGTAGTACCTTTGCTGTAATTATTTACTTTTTCACCTCATTACTACTAGCAGAAAAAATGGAATATATCAGGTCCATACTGCCTGCAGTCAAATAAAAGTCAAGGAAAGAATTTTGTATACAAAGCCATTTGAGATCATAAATTTTTAGGCTCTTTTGAATGAAAGATTGACTTACTGGAATCAATCTGCAGATTTAAAAAGTAAATGTTGTGAATGAGAAAAATATTTTAGCTGTTTATTATTTCTTATATTTAGTCAAACAAGCTTTGGATTTTCTGTTAGCATTAAATTAAGCTCTAAAATATTGGTGTCTGTTAGTTAATTTCAAATTCAGATGCAAATCTACAATGGGAATATGATTATACTATTTTACAAATAGGCTGTAGTCACCCAGTAATAAAATTTGCTATGTAATGTTTTAAAAATAGTAATCAAATTGAAAGTGTCGGTGCTCAGTTCTTGGATTGCCTTTTACTCGCCCTTAGCGCAATGCATTCATGTCTGGCACATACATGTCCTTAAAGTCCCTTGAAAAACTCCATAATGAAAACATCCATGGACAAATTGTAGAATACATTTAAAGGAGTCAGGTGTAATCCTTTAGTTTTACAGTGCCCGACTGGTTTTCATTACTATCCTTCATGATGGAAATACGTCTTTCTTTCTGCATGGTTTAATGTCGGATGAATTGACGTGGACGTGCTTGTAATGGTGCAAGTAAATCTCTGCAGGAACACTTTTCCCAAGGGCTGTAATAGAAGTTCTTAAAATACATTTTATTTGACTTTTAAAGACTCCACGTGGGTCAAGAAAAGACCCTCTGTTGCTTATGTTTCTCAGGTGAATGGGATTTAGCCATCGTCTGCGTGTCAGCAGATGACATGGCAATGTAAAACCAACAGTCTTAATTATCGACAACGCATATAGCACGTCAGACAAATCATAATCGTGATTTAATAAATATTTTCTAAGGGATTTGGGAAAGGAGGGTTTGCATTATCCGAAAGTCAATTACAGGACTATTGCTATGG
>JAYDZG010000036.1:9775203-9793134 GCA_034509265.1 Microcambeva bendego
ATGGCGTGAGGGACTGGTTTCTATAGAAATGTCATTTTTATTGGCTGGGGAATATTTAAGCTGTGAACTCTTGGATTTCATGCTTTGGGATATGTATATGGCTTGGCTCTTCAAAAATTCTCCATAAGACCTTGGGTCAAATAGTGTTTGCTTTTTATGTCGTGAATTTACACAGACTTGCCAGTGTGACTCCCAATAGAGTTAGTGTTTATTTTGAGGTTTTTACTTATAAGCGCATATTTACACAAAAAAGGATTATATTTCTAATTGAACAACATACAGCTATAAATTTAATTGCATCAGGCAGAGTTTACGCTAAGGTAAGCAGTACTTTTTTTCTGTTTTGTATTTTGGCCACTGTACCAGGATCTATTGGTCGCTTTTGTTTTGCAATGATAATAAACTGTTTCCGTTTAAGCTTTTATCTGGTTGCTTTTTGTTTGGAAATTACAGTTAGAGGCAGCTGTGGCCTGGTGGTTAGAGAGCTGGGCTTGTGATCAGAAGGTTGCCGGTTTAGTTCCTAAAGTCGACAGGTCACAATTTAAGTGCCCTTGAGCAAGGCACCTAACCTCTAACTGGTCCCCGGGTGCCGTGGCTAGGGCTGCCCATCGCTCCGGGCACATGTGCTCACTAGTGTGTATGTGCACAATGAGTTGCTACAGTTGCTAAGCTGTTGTTGTTTGTTATTTAAACACATACATATATACATATTATTATTTACATGTTATTTGTTTATTTCTATGGTACATTTCCAATATATGTTTTGTGTAGATTATATTAGCTCATGACTTGACTGGGACTCTAGTGTTCTAATTCTCTGACAGGAATTTAAAATGTACTATATTTCATTTAAAATTTTCACTTTACATTGAAATAAAGAAGTATAGATGCAGTCAGATGTAGTAAATGTATCTCAGAAGAGAAACATCTGAGTGAAAGTACAATTTAAAATTCAGCATGGCAAATATAGCACATATACCAACCTCTGATGTTTTTGAGCTTGCGTGGCCTGTTACTTTTCATATGGTTTCTTTCCAAACCCTAAAATGTTTCTTATCTACTCTCCATTTTTTAAAGGAGAAGCATTTTAGCTTGTGGTTTCATTAAATGTAACACTTTTCATTAAAGCCTCACTGTGAGTTAGAGTATCTCAGATGAGAAAACCTCAAATTGAAGTGGCAGTAAAAATGACCCCTGCGATTTTAACAGTTGTTTGAGGCTTGGCTCTTTATGGGCACTGCGGTCACATTTAGGAGTGCATGGGGTTGTTTGTGTGAACTGAAAGGCCTCATCACTGGTCTGTAAGTTGGAATCTGGATCGAGCAGACAGCAGTCACATAGAAAAAGGGTTTAATCATTTTGGTCTTGGTAGTAGATCAAAGCCCGTTTAACAAACCTCACCAGGCCTGGATGTGCTACTGAGGAAAGACTGTAAATTTTCATTTAAAAACACCTCATCCGCAGCCCCCACGTACACATTCTTACACATATGCACACAAAGACACATCGAAAGGTCTCGTGAGAACACACACTTATGGAAATGACTTCAAGTATGTCAGATACGCTGAAATAAAATCAGACCCACCGCCAACCGCATCACCACCAACCACACACTTACAATTAACCACCACATAAATGTTAGAATCATTAGATCCTTTAAATAACTTTCCTTACTCTATATTTTGGTCTTCTGACTAGTAACTAAATGAATGCTGCGTCATTTATGACATACTAAATTAATTAGTATTTTATTAAAGCTATTAAATCTATTGTATTAAACTCCTGGGGCCGTATTTCTCAAGCGTCTAAGAGTGGCTGTTTAATCTTAAGTGCTGAGAATTTGTGAGATTTAGTTATACTGTCAAGCTTACGAATAAAAGCTATTTATTGGCCTTCTCAAGTCTAAGAATCACTCCTACTCCCCCAGATATGTAAGAGACCTCCGGAGGTGTCCTAAGTGGTTAGGAGTTTCCAGTAGAGGATGGTACTGTGGTGAGAGAGACGTGCACGAATGTTCTGCGAGCAGAAGGATGTACTAGCTTTGTTTAATGATGAGCTTCCTTTCCTCAATTAATTCCACCAATAATAGTATCAATTCCTAATTTTTAATTATCCACACACCAGTTTCAAGTTATTTTTCCTAATTATTGAATTGGAAAGATAAGGAAACATTTATTATTGATTCATTGTCAGTGTATATATTTTGTAGGATTTTGACCAAATATACACTCCAATTGTCCATTTAACTATTCACTGAGATAGTAAGAGAGGGGATTCCCTGAGGGTTTTCATGCTTTTTGGAAGATTTTGAAATGCTTTTCGGCGGGGAACCACAGTTGAAATCTGGCAACCCTGCACAGTAGGCTCAGCTCTGAGAGCGACACCTAAGATTCAGTCCTACACGTCATTAAGAGTGTGAGTAAAATAACTAACTTTTAAGTGCAGCTTTAAGTGAATATTTTTTTATTCATTAGTCGACTCTTATCAGAGCTCTTAGAAGTAATTCAACCCCGTAAATCTAAAATAATGTTATTTTATATCTGTGAATAAAAATTTAGGATACAGCGTTTAGGTTTCATGTTTAGCTTATTTAAGTTGTTAGTTTTTTTAATTATTTACTGAATTAGTCGGAACACCTACATTTACTTAACAAAATCCCACACAGCTGAACTGAAGGGCACATATTAATTCCAGGAAGGTGGTAAAATGCTGTGTGTGTGTACGCATCTTCCATTAATACTGGTCAAAGCCCCACAGTTCACTGTTTCACTTGGCACAGACAGGACCAGTCTGGTCATATCTTGGGCTTAATGATTTTCACAATTCCTAAGGCTTTTGCCTCCTATTATCTAGTCCATGGTATCCATTGTAATATTTCATTATATATCGGAGACCTTAATCCTTTGAGACTGCGTGACTCATAATATTGCCATGTCCCCTTTAATCACAGGTCCAGATCTACTTTGGTCTTGTGATACTGGAATGAAATTTCGGACATCCATGAAAGTACAGATCACTTACTTATCAACACTAAGTGTAAAGAAGTCCAGCTTAAAAGAACATTAAGCAAGTTTAAGTCTCTCTCTGACTGAATATGCCAATGAGTAGGCTGTCTGTGACAGTTGAGTTCTTCTAATTATAAATTGCCGTGTGTAGATAGAAAACTTGGGGGAAAAATATAATTGATTAATATTCAGGGAGGGACCATGTCACTTCATTTTTTAAATTCCAACTCATTTTGATTTTGTTTTTTTGTTTCTCCATAGGACTTGTGAGGGACAGAATATCAAATACCGCACATGCAGCAATGTGGTAAGGAAATATTTGTGTATATGTTAGCATATGTTACTATGAATAAGTTACTATTCAGTTGGTTGAATTAAATTATTCAATAGTTGTGTGAAAACAAAATATTTTTTACATTTTTACTAAGGGTGTCGAAGTAGATCAACAGTAAATGATCCATTATATTAATGTAATACTACAAATGTAATCATGTTACTATGATGATGAAGAAAATAATAATTTCAGTTAACTATGTTAACTGAATGTTCATAGGGCATAGACAGAAGTAGTCAGATGGTCGCTGGTACATCGCTGTGGGCCATTAAGCAAGGCTCTTAGCTTAGACTGGATACTGGAACTGTACTGTAAGTCACTTTGGATAAAGGCATCTGCGAAAATGTAAAATTGTATAAATAACAAGAAGTTTCAGTATCCACCTTGCCAAACTGCTATTGTTGGACCTCGGTTGCTTAGAATGAAAAATATTTTGTTGAATGCAAATACGTAACAGTAAGTTCTCATCATCTTCAGTGTATAAGGTGCCACCCAGAAAGAATGAACACAAGGCAGGGCAGGAATAAAACTGTGCAAGCCATTACACAATAATTCATTTATTTATCCTCACACACCTGTCATGGTTTGTTGTAATCAATTTCATATACGGTCTTCATTATGCATCACAAATGCATAATATAAAAATAGATACACAGAATGTATGTGTGTATTCTTGGCCCTTCTGTTAAAGTGACAATAGCTGATGAAAGTGATGTGTACAGAACGGGGTTGTTCATGCTCTCACTCCAGCACTTTGATCTGTGCAGTAATGTTGCATGAGCAGCAGTCTGATGGGCAGTGGCATCCTTCCTCTCACAGGAAGCATGTGCTAACCTGTACCCTCCCAGGTTGGTTGCTGTTGTGTGACATTGCATACACAACTAGAGGGTGGACACTGGGAACCAGGTGGCACAGGGGCTAAGTGGATAGCACTGACGCCTCAGAGCAAGAAGGTCCTGGGTTCAAACCCCAGATGGGATGGTCCGAGCAAAACATGTTATGTAAAATTGCAATTCAGCACTAAATTCATAAATGAATTAAAACTTTTTTCATGGATATTCAAAATCATCATGTTTATGTGAAAAAGAAAATTATGCTTACATCTCATTGATTTATTTTGGTTTCTCTGACTACTATATATAGTGTTTTAATAATTAGTAAAATGTTATTTTTACTACCCATCTGTTAACATTGTTTATCTTTTCAGGGCTGCCCACTCGATTCCGGAGACTTCCGAGCCCAGCAGTGCTCAGCCCATGCTGATGTGCGGTTCCAAGGCCGCTACCACGAGTGGCTTCCAGTAGACAATGACCCTGAAAACCCATGTGCCCTGAAATGCAAGGCAAAAGGCACAGACTTGGTGGTGGAGTTAGCACCAAAGGTGTTGGATGGGACACGTTGCTACACTGAGTCCTTGGATATGTGTATCAGTGGAGCCTGTCAGGTTTGAAACCAATTTAAAAAAACTTTGAGTTTTATGTTTGTTGGCAGTTGATGGATTTTGTGGTAACTGTAAGCATTTTCCTATTTCCACATTTTGTTATGTTGCAGCCTTATTCCAAAATGGATTACATTCATTTTTTCTCAAAATTCTAAACGCAATACCTCATAATGACAAAGCTAATCACATGTATATAAGTATTCACAGCGTTTGCCATGACACTCAAAATTGAGCTCAGGTGGATCCTGTTTCCACTGATCATCCTGGAGTCCATCTGTGGTAAATCCAGTTGATTGAACATGATTTGGAAAGGCACAAACCTGTCTATATAAGGTAAATAAACCAAGCAATTAAGCCACCTCTGAGACAAGATTGTATCGAGGCACAGATCTGTGGAAGTGTACAGATAGAATTCTGTAGCATTGAAGGTCCTAATGAGCACAGTGGCCTCCATCTTCTGTAAATGGAAGACGTTTATGAGGTATTGTGTGTAGAATCTTCATTTTGAAATAAGGCTGTAACATAACGAAAAAGTGCAAGACAATACAAGACAATAAGTGCAGATAACAAAAGTACAATAAATACAAAAACACATTTTTAATCTGAACATTTATAATCTAAAAAAGTAATTAAGAGAGAAAAAAACATGTGCAGGTTGCAATAAATGTGCAAAGGTTCAAATAATATCTTTACAGTAATTCAGCAGCAGATGAGCAAGGTGCAAAAATGCAAAAACATGTGCAAATTGCATCATTGTGCAGTATTATTGCCTATACACCTACAAGCACAGACAATTTATTGTTGTTCTCAGTTATTGAAGGCTGTCCAAGTTACACTTAAATAGATACTGACTTTTGTTTAAAACTATATATTATAAAAACTACTTTTAACCTCACAGTGCCTGGTGACTCATGATATACGGTGCAACAAATCCAGTCACCAAAGAGGATTATTCTGGCGACATAGGCTAAATTCAAAATCTTAATTTGTTGAGAGTAGAATGAATAGCACCTTTTTTATTTTATTTTGCAGATCGTTGGCTGTGATCATGAGTTGGGAAGCAGTGCTAAAGAGGATAACTGTGGAGTTTGCAGTGGTGACAGCTCCTCGTGCAGACTTGTTAGAGGGCACTACAAATCCCAGCAGGCCAGTGGAAAGAGTGAGTTAACATCCTTTTCTTACGGCATGTTAAGTTTATCATTAAAATTATTATTACCACATGGCTTGTGGCTGGAGAAGCACATTGCTAATCAATGTATTAAGCATTATTTTACTTGTTAAGTAGCAGAACCTAAAGAAAAGACCACAAGTAAGAGAAGATCTGGACATTAGGAAGCTGTGGCTGAGACAGTTGTGCTTTTGTTGATAATTTAGCTGTGGCTGAGCATTTTCGCTGTGCCTAAGTTTTGAAATATGCCTTTTCCTTCCAGCCAGTTATTAGCAAGCTAAGCTGTAGCATTTGTGACAGTAAATGAATAAAAGAAAAAAGTGTGAACTTAAAAGCTATGATATTTCTTCATGAATTAAATAATCTGGTTTGTTACAGACTGGTTCTTGCTGGGCAAATTTAAATGTTTCCAGGCTTTGGGCTGTTTTTTCTCTTCATAAAGCTGCTGTTGTCCGTTTTATACTAAAATCTGTGACATGTGACTGTTCCAATGAAAGTATTTGCTAATTAAAGTACAGAAGTCACTGCACTACTTATTACACAGGGTCAGTTGAGAAGAAAAAAAATGGAATACTAAATGAATGGAGGTAAGAAAAGAAAATCCATTTCCAAACGCCATTTTTGGAAACGTTAAAGTATTGTTAAATGTAATGAAAACAAGAATCTTTAAATTACAAAACTTGCTCACTTTCTTAGCTGCTTATCCAAGCAGGGTCACATGGTGGTGTGACAGAGGGCCTGCAATGGTGCTGCAATGGTGCTGCAATGGTGCCAGAGACTATCCCAACTTTTCAGTTGGCGCAAGGCACACAATAACATGCAAACTCTGCAGGACCCAAAGGACTCGGGCCCAAACGACTTATAATGTTTAAATTTCATTTATAATTGTAGTAAAAAGTGTATAAAAACATTTCTTTTAGAGCAATTTTCAAATATTCCACAACAAGCAGGGGAATTAATAAAAGGTGATGGTACTATGATCGGGTATAAATAGAAGATTTGCAAATGGCTTGGTCTGTGCAAACTACGATTTTTTTACCATACATAATATTTTAGAGGTTCTAAAAAATGTTGAACATTGTATGACCTTTGAGTCCTCAGAAACCATTATGATGCTGTGTTAAATATAGCCACATGGGCTCAGTAGAAACATTACTATTCTTTTTCTGCTTTTTAGAGAATTAACACATTACATCTTTTTAATTGCATTTTACACATATTATCTATTTAAAAATTGAGCTTGTATTACACAGTAGGACACATTGTAAGAATGCACATTTATAACCAGAAACTAGAATAAAAACAAGCCGTTTACCAGTTACCTTCTACTGCACATTATGTATAAAATGCTGACTTTAAAATAGGCTAGACCGTAATACACTCCTGATCAAAATCCTTAGACTGGTTACAAGATTGCAAGAATTTGCATTTTGCAATTCTTTTGGATCTTAAGAAGGTTCTAAGTAGAGCTTCACGATGCTAAAAGAAGGGAGCAAGAGACAAAAGATTCTGGGCAGCCCAATTATTGTGAACAACAATTTAACTGAAATAGGCTGTTCATCAGCTGATAAAAGTTTAAGACCATAGCTCAGAAAACCCTTTCAAAAATGTCAAAAAATTACTTTGTATTGAGTAGCTCCAGCATTCTCGTTTAGGCATGCTGGATGCAAGAGTTTCCCAAAGATTTTCGGAAAGTTGCTTGAAGTGTTGAAGATGGCTTCACGAAGGGCATCCACTGTCTGGAACTGAGGTCAATTTATGTAAACTTCCCTTGCCATCCATCCCCAAATGTTCTCAATCGGATATAGATCAGGGGAACACAGATGATCCAAAAGAGTGACGTTATTCTCCTGGAAGAAGTTCTTTGTCATACGGGCATTATGAACTGTAGCATTGTCCTGTTGAAAAACCCAGTTATCAAACAGACAAGGCACAGTCATGAGAAATGCTCAGTACCACATCTCCACATAGCCAGCTGCTGTTTGATGCCAGACACTGTGCCGTGTAGAAAACATCTCAGGTGGGATCTCCTTGTCATACCAGTAAAGTTGGAAGCCATCAGGATCGTCAGGTGATTTTTTTTGTCTACCTTTATATATCCCATTTTTGGTTCTCACTTGCAAAGTCCAAACAGGCAATTTTGTGGCATTAAAGGAGATGGACGTGGTCTTTAAAGACATTTTTTGTTTTTAAAGCCCTTCCCTCGCAGATGACGTCTGATGGTTAAGTGGATGTTTTTGAGTCTACCACTTTACTTTTTTGTTCAATAACCCTCAGGATCCTTTAATAAATGACAAACGACTGTCTTTCTGCATCACATCTCAGCAGCGATGGCACCTTGTAAGAGGATTTGACAGTGTGAATACTTGACAGAAAATGACATGGAATCTACACTTTTGCACAGATTTTGGCTTTTAAAGGCTGTGGTCTGTAAATTGGCTGCTCAAAGGTTTTTGTCCTTTGCGCCCATTTCTTCTTTTGGCATTGTGAAACTCTACTTAGAACCTTTTTAAGATCCAATAGTGCAAAATGCAAATTCTTGACATTTTTACTGGTCTTAAGATTTTGATCAGGAGTGTATAGTTAATATGTGTACAGTTAAGGTATTTGCATATCATGTCACTTCATCACCTATACAGATGCCACTGCACTTCTGTAAGTCACTTCATCACCTATACAGATGTCACCTTCACTTCTGTTACCACTTAATGTCACCATAGACATGTTTAACTTTCACTTAGAATAATTTGAATATTTAGGTATTTATCAACAACTTATTCACACATTTTAACATTATTGACAGCAAATGTGACCATTGGGGTCTGCAAAAAACACTTTTCTTTTTTTAAGCTACACTGTTTGTGAGAATGAGTGCGTAACTGAGCACAAAGAACCCAGAAACAGTCCAAGTTGGGCAAGAACACTGTCTCTACTGAATTTTTTTGAATTTGCTGGTTGAGGAAACATATTAAATGTGCCACATATTTGTTTAAATATTCGTCGAATATAGCATATTCGTCGAATCAAGTTTGTGCGGTTTTGCAGTCACTGGCTCTCTAATGCTGAATATCATTATATGAACTGTAGCACATTTTAAAAGCTTTTTAAGCTTTTTTGAAAAACAATGTGGCCAACCCTAAAACTAGATCACGATTACCTCTTGACTGAAATAGTAGACCTCAAGTCACAAAAGTGTTGGCACCCCTGCTTTAGTGATTTGAATAGTAGACCCAAAAAGGACTTCTGTATTTCTGTGACATTGTGCTTGTGGATGAATCGATAAAACATTAAAATTACTTGGTTAACATGCTGTCAAAAACTTTGGCTTCACGACCTGCTAGAGACCTGCTGTCAGGTTTTTCCTTGAGGCAGTTTGCTAAGTGATGACATGAACCACCTGTAATTCATTTAAAATCCCTGTACACTTGTACTGCACTTGATCTGCTGCCTCGGATCATGCTGAGTTCTGTTAAAACTACACTACAATTAATAGTAATACCTTCTGCTACTGGTTAACATGTCAGTTGTATTCAGTATTCAATTTGTACATGTGTTAATTCTGTTGCACTGTTTAGGTCTTTCATATAAAGAACTGCATTCTTGAGTAGGAAATAGTAAATGGGCAGAACACAGCCAAATCAGTCTATTATTAACATTTTATGATGGTTAAGAATGACTACAAAATCCAAGAAAGTGTGAGACATGCCTTTAAGCCAAACAAGCCCTATTAAACAGCAAGCAGCATAACTCAACCCAAGTAAAGCCATATTCCATTCATCATGCATAGTGAAGGTTTGGTTTTCTATTGTTTTTGGTTTTCCTTGAATGTTTCTGCACAGCTTAGATCACGTTAATGATCACATCTGACTGCAATTAAACGCTCTGTATTCCCTTTAATCATTGCCTTCTGTTTTTTTCTTCTTTTTCCAGCTGAGGACACTGTGATTGTTATTCCTTATGGAAGTCGTCATGTGCGTCTGGTCCTTAAAGGCCCAAATCACTTGTGTAAGTCTTGGTAGGTCCAGGGACTTATATTTAGAACTGAGGAGATACAGAGTGTGTTTATTGAGTTTATTTAAGTGATATGGCATACAGTTGCTGGAAATGTTTATACAGTAAGCCTTTGGGTTTCTGAATTATTAAGCATTTTTACAGTTGTTAATTATTATTCATTATTTTTAAAAGGCTTAGTACTGCTGTTACGGACAAACATTTTCAAATAAAACAAATTACAGAGACCTTTACAAAAGAATTCTGCAGAATGTCTGTACAGTAGTGGTAATGCGTTCTAATTTATAATCCATGTTTCTTTACTTTGTGTTTTTTACAATATTTACACCTCAGTCTGTCTGAAGCACTGAGAATTTAGAGCACTTTTACTCATCGTTATCCATTTTGCATGTTTCCATTTTGTAACCTAAACGGTTTCTTAACCTAAACTGAGTCTTCAACCCAGCACAAAGAAACAAAAACAGATTCAGGCCAGACTACTGCAAAGATGCATACATACATAGAAGTACATTCATATAATGTCAAGGACCTGTGCTGGACAGTTTTGTAATTTCCAAATATAAGAATATGTGCCACATATTTGACAACATTGTTCTCTTGTTTTCTCTTGTTTTAATTCTAATTTTAAAAAATAATTTTAGAAGTCTAAATACCAGTCCACCCTTACTAATGAACACTTGAGAATTGGCATCAGCTGTTTTTGTCCAGACCACATAACACCATTCAGTGACAATCATCAAATTAAGGTAATACTGTTTTTTTCAGTTGCTTGTCCTGTAATGCTGAATATCAAAATAGGCAACTAAAGCACATAAAATCTTGAAAAGGCCAACCTCAGGTACATTGCAGGTATATTTCAACTGAATGGTAGCACCTCTATTTTAGAATCTCATTATTGTGACACATCACATAATGACAGTGTTATAGTGTAACCAAAAAACGTATGTTTGGACATATGTTAGTACAATATGTAAGTAAATTTAGTTTTTAAATAGTAATGTAATGTATGTAAATTCAATCAAAATTATGAAATAGAAAATATGTATAATGCTTGTGTCATAGTATAGAACTTAACTAAATTGATTTGCTGTGGGATAAACAAGTGACGGCTGTTTGTGTAGAAAATCCAAGTAAGGGACAAAACTCTTGTGAGAGTCTGTATAGCAGCTAAATGTAGTCACAATGCTAACAAAGGACCCCGTACTAGTCATGACATATAGAGGTTGTATTTCAGCCTGGGCTGTTAATGATTTTTTTAAACTCTTAATGCAGTGGATATTTAAGAAGATTTCATGGTGGTCATGTTGATACAGCACATAGAAATTCACTTAACCACTTATAATTATTGAATGATCAGATGTAAGTGATGCCTGTAAGGGAAATAATTGCATTACTCTATTTTTGGTTTGCAAACTGTATGTATTATATTACTAACCAGTCAGACAGAACAACAGTCTCATGAATTAGCTCTCATCTTATTGATAATTCCTGGGTTCTGCACGGGATGGATTTTTCCATTGGAAGGTTTTTCTAGACTATTTATCATAAATTATGCATTGTTTCTGTTGTACACCAACACTATTTTGACCTCGGAATAGGAATTGAATTAGCATGAGATATATTTTTCCCATTACATTACAGTGTATTTGTATCCAAAGCCAGGACAGGATCAGTGATGTCAAGATGCTGGCAGCCTTCCGTGTAATATGGCAACAAATCTAAAACAAATGTCTTCTATCCGTTCTTTGTTCTCATCACAGCCAACTAAAAGCTTCTATCTGAAGATGCATTGTAACTACTTTTCCCATGAGCACATTTTTGGCCCATTTCTTAATGTGGGCAACTAAATAGTAACCAGCTGGTGGTTTGCAATGAATGGCGCTCTTGGATGTGTCAGAGTCCTCCCTTTGGCATTTTGTAAATGCCCACGCTGGATTAGGCTGAGGCACTAGTACTCTGAGGTTGACTGAGGGTCATGTTATGATAAAAAGCAAGGCAACACAAACATTGCCAGAAAAGCCCACACCCTGTCAACAGAGCCAAGCACAACTGACCGTAGCACAAACAGCATCACAAGTACAATATGCTGTTGCCTTTTGTGGCTCCCATTTACAATTAATATAGCATTTGGAAGCCTACACATAAATCTGTGAATAGTTTATCTTAAGAGCTAATGGTTTTAGATTTTATAAGACAAATGCAAGTGACAAATCAGCATTTGTTGACTTATGTACTTTATACTTGTATTATAATGTTTGTGTGTGCCTGGTTCTTATTCAGGATGTCTTTGCTGATAGAACAGTCTTGAATGGCTGGGCAACAAGACTGCTTACATTCATCTACAGAGTAATTATTGAGGTCTTGTCTGCACATGTTGGACGATAAGACCTTGCTTTTCCAGTTATCCCAAATGTTTTGGGTGGCGTTAAATAAGAGTCTGAGCAGATCATCATCCACAACAAATTCATCCTTTATTCCAGAATTTTCATTCTTTCTGCCATTGTGTAGCAAGGACCAATTGTAGCCAAGTGGTTAAGGTATGGGACCGGAAATCATAAGGGTCAAGCCCCACTACTGCCAGGCTGCTATTGTTGGGCCTTTTAGCAAGGCCACTAACACTCAATTGCTGTATACTATCCCAAATGTAAGTCATTTTGGATAAAAGTGTCTGCTAAATGCTAAAAATGTAAATTATCCAATTATAGCATACTCTACACCAGGGGTCACCAACCTTTTTGAAACTGAGAGCTACTTCATGTGTACTGTGTCGTATGACTGCACAAACAAAAGTTTGACATACTCCTCTGAAATAATGAAATTGCTCAGTTTGCCTTTAGTTTATTTATATTATTATTAATGATTACTGGGTGGCACGGTGGCTTAGTGGGTAGCACTGTCGGCTCACAGCAAGAAGGTCCTGGGATCGATCACCGGGTGGGGCAATCTAGGTCCTTTCTGTGTGGAGTTTGCATGTTCTTGTCATGAATTGTCCTGACGGTACCTGCGATGTACTGGCGCCCCATCCAGGGTGTTACCTTGTGCCTTGCGCCCGATGAAGAGCTGGGATAGGCTCCACCAACCCTCCCCGACCCTAATTAGGATAAGGGGTTAAAGAAAATGAACTGATGATTAATGATACTCATTTATCTATGTGAGGACACTGATCATGTAAATGATTTCTCACAATAATTTTCAACCATAAATAGATAATAGTCCATACTTTATTTCTAATAATCTCAGAAATTGTTTACATTTTCAGATGATAATTTCTAAAACATTTCATGGAAAAAAATGTCCAATTTTCACTGTCAGAGGTTACGTAAAATTCATGTATAATAAACATATTTAAAATTATTTTGTTTTTAAGATATCATCATTTTTATAATCTATAAACTCGCAGACACCCTATTGGGGAAGCCTGCTCTACACCATATCAGCAGACACTTTTTATTTCACATGGCATTCTTGAAAGTATGTGTTACATGGCCAGGGAAACCTATTAGGCCAACCTGTACTTTTAAGCCGAAGATCTCCTTGAGCAAGGCCTTTACCCTCAGTTGTGTAGACTTCGGATAAAAGTGCCTACTAAATGCTGGAAATGTAAATGTAACATGTAGATGTGTAGCTAGTGTGGTGTTGAGGTGCATGGACTGTTTTAAATGTAAGTTTAGAGGGAACAACAATCTTTTTCATCTGCACCCCCCAACTTGATACAAGGGCTACATTATTACAACAATAATACTATTTTTTTAAGAAATACAATTTTATTTGAAAGTGCCTTTCATTGTACGCAAGGGCACTGTACCAAAAAATAAATTGAAGAAATATACATGTAGCACAGTCCTGGGTCATCCAAACGCCAGATGGAAAATATTTTCATGTTTTGAGATGGGTTGTAAAATCTTAAAGAGATTAATGGGTGTATGCACCTCTTAACTTACAGATATGGATGAAATTATTATATAGAAGTGGTTTCTTCATAACTTTATTCATGTAATGTGTGTCATTCAATTAGTATTATGATAAAAAATAATATGTTTGTTTGTTTTTTCAATTGTAGATTTGGAAAGTAAAACCTTACTGGGAATTAAGAGTGAGCTTTCTCTAGAAAGAACCAAGCAGTACGTCTTAGAGAACACAACCATCGACTTCCAGAGACTCACGGAAAAGGCAGTCCTTAGAATTGTTGGACCTCTGCAAGCAGACTTTACTGTAAAAGTAAGGAATGTCTAGATCCATTGCTCATTTTGAAAAAAAAATTAATCCCACATATGTTTTTTCACGCTGTTTGATCTATTAAAGAAAGACATGACCGGTTGCCATCAGTCAATCTGACGTAGACTAATTTAAGCTTTTGTAGAAAGTAAACGTTTATACACAACACACCCTATACCAGGTTGAGGCACATGCTAAGTCTCAGCAGACGGGAGGGATACCACACCAGGGATAATTTTAGATTTTACTTATCATTCTGGTCAATATTTTTCAATGCAAGTCAACCAGCACATGATACCACCCAAAACTCCTTCCAAAACTCTAATTAGATTCCTGGCTAGCTGCCATGCACCAATTATAACGCCTCTGCTTTTACCCAGTTCATTAAGTAGCTCCCCAGATTAATGTGCTGGCTGTCACACTTTTAATGGAAATAACCATTCAAAATGAAGCAGCCAACAGATGGAAAATGCCAGTAAAAACAACTCACCTCCTCCTTAAATCCATCCAGCATAACACAATAAATAGGAATGTCCGAGACAGAAATCCGAGAAGTAGAAATGCATAATTCTCGGATCCAGTACCAGGAAAATGTCCAAATCATATTGAGTTTTTGAGAAAATGTTGGGGAAAGTAGGAAAAGTCATTAAAACAAATCAGACAGTTGTTCCACTGTGAATTAAAGTGTGAATTGTTCAAATTATTTAAGCCATTCCATTCCAGAAGACTATAAACCGAAACCACCTCTGATTGCTGCAAATCCCAATAAAATAAATGTACTTTAATTCACAGAATCTTTTAACAAATTGATGTAACAGACTTATGGATTAATTGTAAATTAGTGGCTTTTTGAATAGTGCTACATTTTTAATAATATAAACATATATATTGTGTTTTTCACTGTGTTTTACTTTGTACATGTATCCAACTTTGTATCTATGTACATACATTCTCTTATGTTCCTTATATTTGATTATTTCTTTATATTTTATCTCATAAGAATAACATAATGAATCTCATTGTACTGCTACAATGACAATTAAGGTATTTCGTATAACATAAAAAAGACTTTCAGCAACCAAAGGCAGTTGATAAACTCAACTATGAATTGTCTAATACTTAATCAACACAGTAGATTTGGACAAATATGAAGTAATACCATACATAATCTGCAAAATTTACAAATATAATGCTTTTTCTGGCCATATTAAACAATCAGAATGTTACAAAACCCATCTGTGATTCTGAAAGACTGTGAGAGGAAGCTTATGCATTGTGGTAGGAGTCTTCACAAGCGTATGTTTTCAATTGATGGCTTTATTAGTATGAAATTCAGGAGATTGTGGGCGTTTTACCCAGCCTCAGGCCTGGCTCAGTGTGGATATATCAAGAACAATATCTTGCCATTCTATGAAACACTTTTGTCACCACTAAAGAATTCAGCTAGAACTGAAAGTTTTATTCGGCAACGCTTTGTCTCGAAGTGCTGCCTGAAAGAAAGAAAAAATCTCTGCATCTGTGAAGCTTGTCTGCAGTGTCACATTTCTCTTTTAGGAAATGGGAAATTCTTTATTTGAAATGCTGCTCTTTTGCTGTTCTAAATGTTGTTAAGACAAGCAAATCTATACACATCACATCTCAAATGCTGGTACAGTAAACCCCCAATTTTAATGGGGGGTATGTTCCAGGAGCACTTGCGAATCACGGTTAAAAAAAATACCTATACAGTGAACCAGTGCTGGCTACTGGTCTTTCAAAGAGGGGAAGCTCATTGTTGGCTTACATCATAAAATTTGTCAATGTTAAACTGAAGCAAGGAAACACTATGAGTGTCTTTGATTTAGACAATAAACAATGGCAATGGCCATTTAGTAATTTCACTGTAATTTCAGCAAATACCAATAAATGGGTTGGAGTTTGTCTTTCAACTTTACTCGCAATATCCACAATGGGACTGAAGCTCCCAGTAATTAAGTGACGATGTAGATCTCAAAATAGCTGTCAATCAAAATGGAATTCAGCCTTTCCACTGATCCTCCAATCATCTTGCAGAAGGTCTGCGTCAAGACCCGCCCACAGCTCCAGTCACCCCCAGAGATGCTCAGCGAGTTTTGTAGCAAGGAAAAGAAAAACGTTCCATGCAGTCCCATTAAAGTGAATAGACTCTCAGCTTCTATGAGCAAATGCATTTAGGCTACAGGAATGTATGAGAAGTTAAACTTGTCTTCAAAATGAACATGTCCTAACAGATTTGACCGTTTAATCTTTGACATTTTAGGGGAAGCTGTTTTAGAACACCCCAATTTTTTTCAGTTTTAATTGCAGTTCAAGTCGTTGAACTCCAATGAATAGCTTGAAATGATACAAAGGTAGGTGCTGAGCCATTCTGCAGAAATTGAAGGGTTACAAGGCTCTGTCTGTATGAAAACAGTGTTGGAACACACTGTGATACCATACATTGGTGAGCTTCAGTTAAACAGTGTTGTACTGCAGAAAGTAGTGTGTTGCTACAAAAATGGTGAGAAAAAGGGCAATTAATAATGGAAGAGAGACAGACTGTCATAACACTTAAAAATGTAGGTCTTTCATACAGAGAAAATGCCTAGAAAGTCAAGGTATGCTTTGCAGTACTCTTTGGCTTATTGTCCTGTTGGAAGGTGAACCTCTGTCCCTCTCTCAAATCTCTGACAGACCGAAACAGGTTTTGCTCAAGAATATTCCTGTATTTAGCGCCATTCATCTTCCCTTCGACTTCCCAGTCCCTGCTGCTGAAAAACATCCCCACAGCATGATGCTGCCACCACCATGTTTCCCTGTGTTTTGGGGCTGATGAGATATGTTGTTTTTGCGGTTTTGCTGGTAGAAAAGTTCAATTTTCATCTCATCTTACCAGAGTACATTCTTCCATACATTTGGGGAGTCTCTCAAATAACTCAAAACGAGCCTTCTTATTTTTGTCTGTAAGTAAAGACTTTTTTTCTGCCCACTCTTCCATAACACCCAGCTCTATGGAGTGGACCGCTTATTGAAGTCATATGGATAGATACTCCAGTCTCTATCGGTTATATTCAGGCAACTCATAATTTAGCTCAGTAATGTGCATGGCCGTCACATAAATGCACTTTCAACAATATCTGAGCATGCTGCTAATTAGACGACGGATGGTGTCCTGAGGGAACCTCCTGAACAGGCTCTGTCAGATGCACTGATACATAGTGTCTCAGAATTCTCTATTAGATTTAGCCATGGTGATTATTAGGGTCAGTCAATGACATCAATGCCTTTGCACCAGGAGTAACCCAGGGCACTCTGGAAATAACTTTAGCTCTTGGCGGTGGTCTGCAATGATTGGGAACTAAATCCAGCTGTTTTATGTAATGTTAAACAGATCTGAAGCACCTCTACCTCTCGAGGCATTGTATCCACATTCATTATATTTGTAGTTTAAGAAGAAAGACTACATGAAATCTCTGAGAGTGTGCTGTGGCCACGTTGGCTGTGAGCCGAACCCCCATTTTCACAAGACATTAGTCTGTCATAGAACCAGCACTTCCATAATCCCACTCAGTGAAACCGAGATGGCTTATTCTTTTGATTGATGACAACTGGCCTTGGGGTAATAGTAGTTCCATTATAATGCACTACTTCAAATGATTTTCAGCACATTCATAAAGTGTTTGTGTTATGAGGAGAGATAGGCGGACACAAGGGTGCAGAGACAACTGAGGAATTTATTAAGCAGCCACCAAAGAATAAG
>JAYDZG010000036.1:10070514-10090849 GCA_034509265.1 Microcambeva bendego
TATATAATGTATGTAAGTGACTCAATAAGGTCCTGGTAGGTTGGTGCAAGTATGTGGAGTTGCTGACTGCAGTGTGAGGGGGCTCGCTGGTGACCTCTGTGTCCATATGAATGTGGCTAGTTCAACTACACCATTACAAATAGAAAACGCTTATCCTAATCAGGGTCGGGTAGGGGTGCTGGAGCCTATCCCAGCTCTTCAACATCCTGGACGGGGCACCAGTCCATCCAGGTGGGAAAAAAATGGAAAAATAAATTTGCCATATGTTAAGTCTGCCATAAATGAGAAGCTGCAGGCTCAGCTTTTACTGTCCACAGTCAAGTAAGTTTTACATGTCTATAAAAGCAAGTAAGACGCCAAGTTATGTCTCTGAGTAGCAATGAAGGTATTGTTCAGTTTGCATATATTTTTTTAATGTTGTATACATGGGTGCTTCCGGAAAGCTATAATCCAGACTGTGCTATGGTGTTACCAGTGATGACTGCTGTTTATGATGGTGCGAGAATAAAGTGCAAATTCCCCTGTGAACAGCATATGGCTTTAGACTGCGATTCATCCAGCTAGCACTAATGAAGACAGATGAGAGGAGTTCTGCAGCCACTTTCTCTGTCTGTGTGTTTGTGTGTGCGTGAATTACATGTACTATTCCAGGCTCCTATTGATGGTCAGTTTTTTTTTTCTTAAATACATTTATATTATATACAGCATGTATTACAATAATTTGATTGCGCTGAAGTGTTTCTTATACTGCGGCAGCTCCATTGTTTCCAAAAGCTTTCCCCGAAACACAGTCGGGAATTTACCCTGGATATTGGACAAGTTAGTTTTCCTGCCCACACCGCTGAGATCCAAGTTCAAATCTGTGTGGTACTGTCGGCTAGCCAGGTGTCACCATTTATCGTTCATTCATCGTTGGCCATGCCTAGGAGGGGGGCGAGTGAAGCTCTGCAATGGATTGGCATCCTGCACAGAGTATTTCTGACCATTGTCCATTGTATTCCGGAGGAACTTTACCCAACAAAATAAAAATAAAAACTACAAAATAGTCATATTCCGGACACATTTGTTACTTTCAAGGTGTTATAGGTAGTGGTGCTACCAAAAATCGTGAGATCTTTGTCTGTGAAGATTTTAGAAATGGCCCAGGTGGAGCTGTGGGATTTTCTGCTCGAACACCAGTACAGAGAGTTTGAGCTCCTCAGAGTTCCCCAAACTCCCCAAATAGGAGGGTTGTGTCATTAGCGCCACTATGCTAAATCAATAATTTGATTCCCTTGTGGTGACCCCTAATGAAAGCATCCAAAAGGATTCACATTCTTGATACAGTGAGCTTGTCTAGACACTTTGGATTCTCATCTAGCATCTGAAACAGTATATAGAAATGTAACTGGACTAGGTGTGTGAGTGCGTAGTGATCCGGGATAGATGGGCGTCATGTTCATGGTATGCTCCTAAAATGCAAAGCATAGTATGTGGGATTTTCAAAAAGTTTTCACACTTTTATATTCTTATTGGAAATGCTGAGGGTGGGAGGGGTAGTAACAGGTCATGTCTGAGAAAGATTATAGGATTTACCAACATCTGATTTCCACATTTTGGACACTCAAAGAAGCTTTAAAGGGAAGAAGTTTTTGATGTGTTGATGTGAAAGTCCTGGTACATCATTGTTAGCACACTAGTGCCAACATTTTGAACTCCCAGGCTAGAGTCCCAGGTCTGCTACCAACCAACTGGGCACCCTCTAGCAAGCAGCAAGCAACATTGGGGGTCCCCAACAGCAGATTGATTACACTAAATTGACAGAAAAATGCAAAATAGAAAAAATGTATGAGTCTGGGGTAAATGCATCACAAAGAATGGTGACTTGTAATTTGTTTTTGAAATTCTCAATAAATAGAGTATTAAATAGTGGGGAAACTTTTTGCATTCTTTATTTAGTATTGTGTTCTGTATTTATTTCCTCTTCATACCGTTAGTAATTTACTTTGTTGCAGTAAGTTAGAGTTTGGTTTGTATAGCCAGACGGTGAATAATTTGAGATATTATATTGCTAGAACTTCTCTGAGGTGATCAGGCCATATTGAGACCATCTTGTACCTGAAACATTTTGAGAAACCAAAGCAGACTGGTGTCTGACAGTTTGAAAATATAATAGTCCTAGAGGCTTATGACAGGCCTAATTTTTGTAAGATTCCAGGGCCAGAAATGAAGTGGGACACCAACTGTCAACTTTTATCCATCTTGTCTTGCCATTTCTGTCACCCTTCAGTACCCCCCTCAGTCATTTCAAACCACTTCATGCTGACAGTGCGACTGTCCTGAAATACAATAGCATAATAACACTTCGTTTTTGGTCCTGCTGTCTGCAGGAGGTAAAGATGCTATTTCACTGAGCGAGAATCAGCGCGGCAACTTTCCCGCTTCACTTGGCCTCCTCTTACAGCCTGTGCCCACAGAACGCCCGACAGATTTACACACTTCAGGTGAGAAAGTGTTATTGTGTGGAACTGAATCCAGCGATTAGGTAACCGTGCCCTTGGCTCAATCCCGAAGTGCCATTATTAGCTTGATCACTTGCTGAAGCGCACTTGGCATGTCTTCTCATGGGCACATCTCTGCTTCATGCAACTCTTATTAATGCATCGGTTAAACTGACGATTCTCCCTAAATGCCATGGCATTTTGCAAATGCTAGCAAATTCTAGCCTACTGACATTCACCAACTTTCGGGATGTCTTTGTGATCGGGACGGATCATAAATATGGATGCAAGCCATACTGTGAGCTATGTTTCCCCCCCCACCCCACCTCTACTTTAAGACGACTGCATGCAGTGCTTAACCTTTATCTTGCATGTTCTAATATGGCTCAGTAATCCAAGTGAATGGGTGTCAGTCTCTACTCCTGCCTGAATGGCTTTTCATTAGAATATCATTTTAATATGCTGGCTCAAAAACACAACAGCAAATGAACACATTTGTTGTTTTTACTTCGGAGAAATGCTTTACAACTTTTAGCAGCCATGTTAATTATTGATTTATCTTTTCTGGAACTTTATTTAGCAGGCTTTTAGTAGTTAAATATGTTTTTCAGATAAACAAGTGTTTAATTAGAATTTAAAAACTGAATTAACTTACTAAAATTCTACATGAAGATTCATTTGAAAGAGGCCCCGAAAATTCTGTTGTAACGCCCTTAACAAACATCTTAAGATGTGCAACAATACAGGGTTGTCGAAGTCACATTATTTGCTTTTTCTCGGCAGCCAAGACTTGCAGCAGTTGGTTTTGCATTGGCTTGTTTAAACATGCTGGATGTCCCTGGAAAAGATGACATCTTATGTTGCTGTAAGGTCTCAGTGTACTTTTCTACACAACCTAGTACCTTGGCAAACCCTGACCATTGGACTTGTCTTCTTTTTTCCATAAAGATCTAAAATATGGATTCCGATCCAAGATGTCACAGCACCCAGAGACTTGAACAGGGATAATATAAGCCTTCTTTGTTGCACAGTATAATTTGTATTGTACAAACCATGATCATACCATAATCTTTTTTCTTCATTTGCACTTTCCGTGCTGTCCAAACTTCTTCTGAAGGGGTTGTAGACGGTTTTTTGTTCTTTTGTCTGCTAAAAGTGTTCACTGTGACCGTGCCTCGTTCTACATGCTGTAGTAGCCTCTTTTAATTGAAAGTACGCATCCATTAATCAAAACCACTTTTAGCTATTTCTAGCTTCGGTCTGATTGGAGAAATTGCAAAAGTCCTTTAATAGATCAGTAATGCTCCTGGTTTTTCTGAAGCACTTCTTACTAAAGATAAACTAAACTTCACCAGGACTGCTCTGTGTTTATACATCACATGTTAATCAAATCAAGGCCATAGTATTTTTAGGATCATTCCATAAGCTGAGTTGTCTCGATGAGTTGTTGAAATCCTCGCGCTGTTTCCACGCTGTACCCATTAGCCGACAGGACACTTCTCTATTAACATGGCACTAACACAATGACCATTAATCTTCTTTGTTCCCCTGACTGGTTCAGATGACAGGACAGGAAGTGGAACCCTGATGCCTTGGGAACTGGACACAGCTGGCCATGACAGTTTCCTGAATGTGTGGCCCCGCTCCCGCTTCAGTCCAGATGGAGGTGGAGAGGAGGTGGAGACACCTGTCACCTCTGAGCACGGGGAGGAGACGGACTCTCACGGGGCAGTTATTGTGAGACAGACGGACGAGCGGCGACGTGATGAAGTAAACCTGGGGACGATCTCTGTGGTAGAACCAATCACTGAGCAGCATCCTGTTGTTGAGGAGGGGGAGGTTTTGGAAGGGGACAGTGGCTTGACAGTGGAGGAAGGTGAAGATGCTGCAATTGCACTGGCTTCTCCATTGTCGGATAACTCTCACTCACCAGTCATCGCATCAATGTGTAATTCTTCCAGTAGGAGTGATCAGATGTTTGACTGTAGCTGTGAGGATTTTGGACTGTCATGTGTAGCGATTGATCCTGAAGGCACCTTAGAAGAACAGCTTTTCAGTCTTACTTCTGTTTCCAAAGAGCCTGGAAATACAAGTGCTCCACCTTTTTTACACGAGTGGGATCTGAACTATCAAGCAAGAGAGATTGAAAGTTCTCATCCTGAAAGTGTGGCTTAAACATTACTATATAGTATATATTTTTTATTTCATCACTTAGAATTTATTCACGTTTCACTTTTACTGACATAAGCCTTTACTTGTAGATGATTAAACCTTAAAAATAATTATGAAAGTATATTTACAATAGTCTGATCTGAGTCCACTCAGAATGAGACTACTCATGCAGTTTAAAATGATGAACGAGTCACAAAATGAAATTTGTGAATCATTTTAAATGACTTGAATGTCTTTATGAATTATTTGTAGGACGTTATCCATTACAATTATAAAGAGAAATTACCGCGGTCTTTCCACACAGATTTACAGAATATTTATTTGTGATGGGTTTTTTCTCCATGTGACCAAGAAAAATATTCAACAATAGGCCAAAACATTAGCAACACTCATGCATCATGCTTTCAAAACAGCTTTGACTCCGCAGTCATGTACCAGGTATCGAGCCCTGGGCTGGCATCGATCCGACACTCGAAAAAGAAAGTTTGGTTTTAAAAGAGAAACCAGACTTTAATTCCACATTTTCCACAGTTAAAATTATCAAACAAACACTGTTTGACTGGGTTGCCAGATTGCAATAATTTTATTAATCTGCCAAAGCGTGTTTTTCCCCTGCCCATTTCCAATGAAAAGCTGCCATTCTGGCAACACTGCTTCCAGAAATAAAGTGTATTAAAGAGTACCTGTTTATACTGAGATGGCACTCAAATTTAAACAGAGATTTAATTACTCTAAAATATGGACACAGAACTAGAATTAACTTCATGATGTCTCTTTGTGAAGCAATAATTAAATCTGAACATATGAAACCAATAGCCAGAAATCTGAATTATCATCATGAATCAACTAAATCAACATGAATTAGGATCATCAGTTTTAAAGTACTGCTTAGTTGGTAGAGGAGAAGTGACGAGATCAGATTGGTATCGGCAGATACGCGTCCTAACCAAGACACTACCCGCTGATCCAATGTGGATCGTCCAACAGTGCATCCATTGTTTTCACTGGTAAATGATGCCCCATGATACTGAAGAAAACATGATTAGCAGACCATTCGACTTTACTATTACCTGATGTCCAGCTTTGATACCGGTGTGCTGTAGTTGCATTTCCTCCCATTTTAATGTCAACTTGGTCGTGTTTTATCCGATTGCATTAAGCTTCCTCGCGATTCTGATCTCCTCTTGGCTTGACGACCACCATAATGTGTGCAGTAGCCGTCTGCATCTTTTCACCTGTACAAGGTGAGTTCAGATGTGGATCAGCTTTATAATCTCTGTGCAGGTCAGCATCACCAAAAAACTTGTTGGTGGTTCATGGCTGATGCGTTTCTTGTGAAAATATGTTGCTGTTGCTGAAATAACCACACCCAGTTTTTGATTATAATGATTTTGGCCGCTGCAAATATCTGTTGTATTTAACTGTGTACTTTAGGTAACCAGCCCAACATTTATTGTATTCCTGAACATTAGGAAATCATTATTACTGTGCACATTTTTTTACTTTGGTCATAATGTTTTAGCTCATCATATTTATTTAGTTTTTTTTGTCATAAAATGTAATTTAAATGATATTCTGGGTTGGTCACTGTGTATATGTTCTTTTTTTGGTACTAATTTATTCACACATTGTAAAATATATAGCATAAGGTCCTACAAAGCTACTTTGTTTTGTAGATGTTAAGGTCCTGACAGGTTTTAATTGATGCATATTATTTATTTTTTTTCCTATTTAATATAGTTACCAAATATATCTGTATATATGTTTGTCAATTCATTGTTAGATTTATCATGAGGCTTCAGCAAGAAAGCCAAAAGTTGCTCCATCAAATGTAAAAAATAATCTGAAATGTTCAATTCAAGCACAAATGTGTTCTAAAACAATAGGCACTATAACAAATTTGGTCCACCTTTTGTGGCTGTTACAGCCTCCATTCTGCTGGGACAGTTTCCTCAAGGCTTGTGTGGTCAAAATCAATTAGCAGAGCATCTGTAAGGTCAGGCACTAATGAGAAGACTTGGCTTACAATGATTGTTGTATCTATCCCAGAGGTGTTGTCTATGTGATCTTTGCTTTTTCTTGAACAGTTGCCACAGAGTTTGAAGAATGTGTTTGCAATATGTTTGACTAAAACACTTAATGGTAGTATTTCGGAAGGGTGTCTACATATTGTCTGAATGTAATTCATTAAATAGTGTTACTAGTGGTAGGTATGAAGATGGGTAGTTTTGGTATAGCAAAATAACCACACAGATATATGTTTAATTAGCAACTAAGGTGCCAATAATTACCTAGTTGATGGTACATCACCGACTATAACGTACTCTAATGTGCATTTACACTTTCAGGGAATTATCTTCAGCAGATAATAAGTGAAAAAATGTTTTCAATTTATTGGTTCATCACATTTAGGGGGTCATTTGTTATCTTGCTTCTAAGAGAATACTGTACTTCTGTGAACAGTTACACTACTTGGCTTCTTTCAAATAACTGCAAGGTCACTCCAATTACATTTGACAATCCTAAATCACTAAATCTTCAATTATCTCAGAATGATAACTAGTGTTTAATTATGATATGTTTTAATATTACTGTATAATTATTGTAATATTTTGTATACAAAAAGTCATTATTTTATGTTTGTAATCACACTGTGATGTGTCTCCAAATGTACCATACAATTGTTTATGGCTAGATATACACTCATCTGATGAAATACATTTGCTGTCAAATCATCTGTTCTGTTTTTAAAATTACTTGTTACATAAAGGGTGCTTTGGGGCCAGTAAACTTTCCTGGCCCTAAACTGCTGGGATTAAGGGTCTCGGCAGTGTTGTTGGCAAGTTGGGCATCTACACAAGGGCTGTGTCTGCTGAAATTGGGCAGAACAGCATTGCAAATAGAAGCTGCATGGGTCTCTGTGGTTTCAGACTGTATGTATAGCTGTCCTGACTGAGCCTTGGAATGCGGCTTTTATTAAAAGAAAAACTGGAACTGCTTATTCAACAGAAGAGAGTTTTCTATTTTTAACTCAGTTTGCCACACACACACACACATTTCAGTCCTCAATCAAATGGGCAGGACTTCAGAAGAAGGACAACAGAGGGTGATGCCAGCTGATGTGTCTGATGCATCCTGTTGGCAGACTCCGTGTGGAACCACAGGCTTGATTCTGAGCTAATGAAGCAGTGCACTGAGCCACCGCAGAAACATGCTTATTCATGACTGATTATAGACATTGTAACAACATGCAACACTGCAAGAACTTTTCGGAAGAGTTTATGTAAATCACTGGTAATTCTAGAAATATATTAATAAGGAGACCTAGGGAGACCAAGTCTTTTAGTTAGTGCTTTAAAGTATTTATACAAAGTCTCTACAAATCCACTTTCTTGAAAAGCTGGGATTTCTTTTAATGTAATAAAAAAAGAAACTGATTTGTTAATTCAGTTCAGTTCATCATCTTTGACATCTTATCCTAATTAGGGTTGGGGAGGGGTGCTGGTGCCTATCCCAGCTTTTTAATGGGCACAAGGCACATGGTAACACCCACATGTACCTACAGGACAATTCAGAGTCTTCAATAAACCTCGTAGCATGTCTTTGGACTCTGGGAGGAAACCGGAGTACCCGGAGGAAACCCACGTGGACATGGGGAGAACATGCAAAATCCACACAGAAAGGACCTAGATCACCCCACCTGGGGATCGAATCCAGGACCTTCTCACTGTGAGGCGACAGTGCTACCCACTAAGCCACCGTGCCGCCCCTGATTTGTTAATTCACATATCTATTTAGTAAATGTATTCTATATTTAACTAAACACCTAAAATCAAATATTCCAACATTTTCACAGACCAACTCATTGTATTTTGTAAATATAAACTTAAAATTTGATGACTTGAATGCAGTGTTCATCACCTTTCCTTTTAATTACATTTGGCTAAGTGAGTAGCGCTGTCACTTCACAGCAAGAAGAAGAAGGTAGGGTGGTTTGGCTCCTTTCTGTGTGGAGTTTGCATCTTACTGTTCCTGCGAGGGTGTTTTCCCACAGTCCACATGTAAGTGAAGTCAGTTTTAGATCAAATATTGTCCATGGTTGTGTTTGATGAAACCTTGTGAACTGATGAATCTTGGAAACTCTGTGACGAGTGGCTACTATTTCATGCCCATATATTGACAGAAAAGAGGCCGCATTATAACGTGCTTTGTGTGATTTTAATTAGTTGCTATTCAGTAACCATTTTTTATTTATAAAGACTAAATTTAAGAACACATTTGTATTATATAAGTAATAGTATTATGTTAAGATAACACAACGGCAGCCACAGAATTATAATATAATAGCCTCAAATAAGGTGAACGAAACAGACATGTACTCACCCTATATACATATATTGTCGATGAATCTTGTCCATATATACATGCACACATCCATACGTCCTCTGTAAATAGTCTCATAGTTTGTATATTTGTTTTAGTTTAATGTTCATGCAACTGTCTCTCTGCAAATTGTTCTTTGCTTGTATACACAGATTGTACTAATGAGATACCATCAGTTGGAACCAAAATATTTGTGTGTATCCACATACTTGGCCAATAAATCGGATTCTCTTGCCTGTGTGATTCATGGGCACAGACGGAGCTTTTTTTAACCATTCCTCCATGGCTTCCACACAGTGTCACCTTGGTCACTACTCAAGATAGGCAAGGCCCCCACCATGACAGACCCTCTATGATTTACTCCTCCTCCACTATAAAACCAAGAAGGCTCTGCTCCACTGGGCTCAGGGTAAAATCAGGATTTTGATGTGATGCCGATTGAAGTCGACAATGCATTTCACATCCTCTGTCCTCCACATCAGCCCAGTGTCTCTCCACTGTCTAGGTGCCACATTGCCAGTCTCAAACTTCCACAGCCGGTGGGACAGAAGATATTCCCAACTGTTTCAGCCTGCTGTGGGTTTCTTAGACAGGCAGCAGTGCATTTGTACAGGAGGATGCACACAGATACTCTTCAATTATTTATAGAGGAATGAGAAGAAACTGTCAGATCTGCGTGATGCTGCAAGGTACGGGTCTAAAATGGGTTATCTCCACACCTTGTAAGAGGCAAACATGGCTGATGTTGAAATAGTAAGTAGTAAGAGGTTGTTGCCAAGGACTGTGAGGAACTCTAGGAAAAATCAGTCCTGCTGAGCTAAAACGTTTTTAACATGCTTCTGAGACAACTTAAATACTACTGGAAAGGATTTCATGGCGTCTAAAATTGGGAAACTGACCAAATAAGAAACAAACATAAAATACTTAATGTCAATCAAAAACACAGATCTCCGAAAAATAACTTTTCAGGAAAAGGAAAAAACCTTTCCCCCGACAGTAACAGTGCGAACAAAACACAGATTTACAAATGCATGTAACTTGTTTAAGGGGAAATAGATTTATACTAAAAAAAATACACAAGATATAAGGTTAACTAGTTAGGTTTTAGAAGTCAAATAAAAAATAAAGACCACAATGTGAAACAGTAATGGAGAGGGAGGAGGCCAAACAGGTCCAACAGCCAATGGAGAGATTTGGTAATGAAATCTTATTCGCCTTGACGTGCTTGTAGAACTGCCTGATAAAAAATATGTAAATAAATAGATAAAATAGATAAAATAAACTAATACGTTGATTTATTTAGTTTAACTTAAAGTAACAAGAAAATGTAGTGAGTAAAAGTAAAAAGTACCAAGTGACTGAAATACTTAAGAACAGATACTTGAAAAAATATTTACCTCTGCCAGTAATTTATTGTGGTTTTCGAATCAGCCAGAATGTTTGGAATAGTTATTTACTCTGTTCTGTTCCTTAATACTGATTTAAAATGTACTTATAATGTAGAAAATCCCTTTGAGGCTTCCAACTTTGTGGCAACAATTTGAGAGAAACCCTTTTGCAGAGGTTGGCCTGTGGCCTGGACAGATCCCCAACATCAACCCCAATGAACAGCATCGGGATGAACTGAATTGTCATAGAATCCCCAAACAGTGGCTCATTCTTTTTTGACTGAATGGCCACTGCCGTGTTTCCATGAGGCTGTTGTAGCTGCAAATGGGAAACCCTGCATACTGAATATATCGTATGTAATGTACAAATACAACCTGTTTGGTGGTCGTAGGCCACTAATTCGGGACACAGCACGTACTCTGTGGCGTTTAGAGAGAGCATCTCAGATTGACAGACACGGCTGCTGTTACCTCAGTGTGAGATGATTGAGTTTAAGAGAGGTGCCACTAGAGTCGACATGGGAAACGAGGCCACTCAATCTGTGTCAGATGTCCCATGAGACGTGTGTGTGTGTGTGCAAGTGAAAAGAAAAATTGTTATTATGGTCTATACTGCACTAATTAAAGTGGTATAGATATTTATCTTAGTATGGTTGTCATGTCGCTTTTGCAAACCTGTTTTTAATTTCATACCGTTTGTTTTGATGTTTTGCAGTTGTCCATGAGGATCCTGTTGATTTTTTCCTATTTGAGTAAGCATTCCTGATTGAGTCACTGATGTCCTTTGATAGTGCTACCATTACTCACTATAGTCTTCTCTAGGACTCTGAGCTTTCTGAATATACCATGATGCTGATGATGAAGTGTTTACTAAAGACGAATCTGTCAGGGGTGGAGTCTCACAGATTGCCGTGTAGCATGTTGAGAGCCACACACAACCATCTGTGAACACCCACCCCTTGGGACGCCTTGATTGGTCAGCAGAGGTCGCACATACACCAGCGACGAAAAAACTTTGTTTCAGTCTTTGTTCTGATCCCACAGATACTCTTCCATTTTTGTGTCCTTGTTCCTGGCCGAGTTTGGGACCTCAGCACTGTTGGGCCAGTATATTTTAGCTTACATCACCCAATTTCTGTTATTTTTGATAAGTTTTAACATTTAAATATTTATGATCCTTCAAGTATAATTATACTATAAATTTTCATTTTCTTTTTCCATTAGATGCGTTATGGGTGGTCACAGCGGTTTACGATCCACATGATTCATTTGGCATACCTTTTACGCCAGATGCCTTTCCGGACCTGGACCACCCTGCCGGTGAACCTAGGACCTTCTTGCTGTGAGACTACAGTGTTACATACTCAGCCAGTCTAAGTAATTTTAGTTTAAAATACAATAACTCAGCTTTTAAATGAGCATTCTATTTGTTAGTGATGTATTGAACACATAGCAACTGTTCAAAATGCATAATTACCCACCTAATATTATTTATATTAAATAAAACGACTTCCTTTAAACAACATAATTCCTATGGTTTAATTTTTTTAAACTTTAAACAAATAAATGGATGATTAAACCCAACCTAGTCAACTTGACCCCAAAGAACTGGCAACCATCAAAACTGTTGTCTGCTCCTCACAGGCTTCCAAGGCATATTTATTGCATTCCATTACTTTTGTTGTGCTGCCCACATAGGCAATGTCCCAAAGAGACCTTATGAAAAAGCACCAGGACATTGCGTTTCATTCTCTAATTTATTGTCCATTTGATTTGCTTATAAACTTGGAACTGAACTGCAGTGTAGGTGCACTGCATAAATCCTGCTGTGAGTTTTTTTAGACTTAGGCCACTTTTTCTCTTAATCTTTTGAAATGTATCTGTGGTCCTTTAGATACTATGGTTTTAGATACCTGTCAATTTAAAGTGAGCATGTGCATGTTCTCCCTATGTCTGTATGTGTTTCCTCTGGGTGCTCCCGCAAGTGAGGTAGTTTGGAGATTTAATAAAATCTATGACTGTGTTTGAAATTAAAAGACTTGAACTGACTTGAATCAGTTGCTGCTGATGATTTAACATTGTTACATTGTTGCCTCTATGAGTTTTCCAGAATTATAATTCATGATTCGTGGTCTTGTGTCTATGTCTTGGTTCTAGTCAGTGTTTCTGTTTTTATTCCCCATTTCCATGTTCCTTTGTTTTATGCTCTCCTGGATTTCACCGCTGTGTGTTTTTCGTTTACATTTTTTGGATTAAACCACTGTTGCTTTATTCTCCCTGTGAACTGTCCCATGATACAGACTAGAACTATGCCTTTTACATCCACGACGTCGGTATTTAAAGCTGCTTTCACAATTGAAGCGCATCAATGCTTAATGAGCCGCAGAGGCTGTTGATTCAAGGAATCTCTACTCTGCACCCCATACTCCCTGCCAGTTTTAATGGATGACAGGTGAACATGATACATTTATTCTTGCCGCCTGCCACTCAACACTGCAGGTGGACCGTTATCCATTCTCTTATTTAATGTTCTATTTTTACTGCCAAGGCATGAATGCAGGCAGTTCTGACAGAAGCCAGTTAGATTTTAGAACCTCAAATATCAACACCAATGTCTCCAATTTCTTAAAAGTAAATGGATAATTTTTGTTACTTTCTTTAAGGGTTTTGGAATTACCATTATCTTTCTTAAAATAATGCCCTATTTAAAAGTATTTAATGGTTTATATATGGGATATAGCCAAAATAACTTCCAAAAAATGCCTAATTTTACATTTTTAATTTTTTTTCTTCTATCACAATCACAGATAAAACAAAAAAGTGCCACTTGCCATGGCAGTCATTAAATAACGCTGCAGTCCTTAATTTAACAAAAAACTGCACCGCTTACCCCAAGGGATGAATGTAAACACCGATCAGAAATTTTCGGCCATGTTTGGACACACACCTCTCTGCATCCAGATAATTTATTGGGATTTTTCCAAACCCAGTTACCAGAGTCATGTTTTAGCTGCTTTAGACATAGGACATTTTGATGAATTAACTAATTGAATTGCCATATGATTTCTGGGACTGCTTCATAGTGCAAATTAACCAGTAAACTTAAGACACTTTGTGAACTGAAAATCTAGATTGCCAAACGTTACATTTTAAATCTCACAGCAAATTGCATATCACATGGGAAATGGCTCGCTGTGACACGATTTTCATGCCAGTGAATGACACAATATATACACAATAATTGGAAGTACTCATGTAAGCTTGTTGTCATTCTACAGTTAAGAGAATTGTTTCAGTTACTGGGCATAAACAGAAAATTGGTGTGTGTGTGTGTGTGTGTACATAAGGTTTGGCTGCCAGGCCTATTTCACATGCAGCTGGAGTGTTGCTTAATTATCTGTGAAAGACAGAGTGGGGGAAAAAATCAGTATTTCAAATTAGCATTGGACATTGAGAACATTCCACAGACTTTGTTGTAATGTTAACTTCATCATTCACATCAGCATCATTCGCTATTTACAAGCAATGAGCCAGCTGCCATTATGTGGTTGTTAGAAATGCCCAGGTGGTGTAATTATCGCTGTCAATGATAATGATTGTCTTTTACCTTAGCAGATTTATGTCTTAGCAGACCTAAGATGATGCATGTAGGTTTATTTCTGGAAAATAATAATACAAACCTGGGATTTAAACTTCTCCTGAACCTTTATTTAAATGTTCAAAGATTTCCAATTATTTATTACAATTTTTATTTATTACACATTTTTAAGGATTTGGGATTGCAATTTTGCAAGAAAGTTTTGCCTGTTCTTAATAGAATATAATAGAATAGCCTTTATTTGCCATTACACATACACAGTTGTACATTACATCAAAATTATTTATTCGCATATCCTGGCTTGTTTGGAAGCTGGCATCAGAGTGCAGTGTCAGGCATCGTATGGCGCCCCTGGAGAACACAGGGTTAAGGACTGTGGCTGATAACCCTAAGTTCTACCCAACAGGCTACCACCATCCCTTCTTGCTTGATACAAAACCGCTACTCAGCTTTATGATGCACAAGTTTTCAATAGAAGCCTTGATGCATGGCCTAAATTGACTGGCAGAGGGGTCACAAAGTCACAGTGTGACTTGTCATTTTCTCATTTTTTTCTGTCCCCCTGTTGCCAGGTTTTCTATAAATAAAACAACCTTTTCCTGTCTTATCTGTCAGTACATCGGCTAGTTAATCTATTTTCTGTGATGCCGGAATGCTCCAGTTTTCTCTGACACAGATTGTCAGCATTCAGTTGTTTTTGGGCACTCAGCTTGTTGTTTTGGTGTTTAGGGCCTTGTGAGAGGAATGCACAGGAAAAACAGAATGCCCCAGTTGTGCCGCAATATCATTCTGAGTTGAGACATGCTCATAAATTAGCTTGATGCACATGGGGAAAATAAGTGGTGCGGTTGGGGTGTCGACCTGTTAAGGTTCCTGTAATGTCCTCTGCCTGAGCTATTGTTTTGTCATGGGCAGCCCAAAGCAGCCTGTTATATCATGATATCTAGTTCTGATTTTCTAGTATCTCCGTTCACTTTTCTTCATTATGTCTGGATTATGTCTGGATTGCAAAGATGTTCCATTATTTATTTGTTATTTGAACTTCAACTGGTTCAATTTTCCTTCTACAAAGCATGTGGAGTTTCAACTTGTCTTTCTTTCCAGGCTTTCCTGTTACAAAAATGTTTACAGAACTTCTCCATGAATTATGTCCATAGATGTATACCCCTTGGGTCTGGTTTGCTCTGCTGTGACAGCAGACTGAAATTAGGCCACATTAAGCCGGAAACCCTGTTTCATAAAAACGTGCTACATTTGTAACATATAAATCATAACAAATTAAACTTTAGTATGATTTGTAATACACGTTTGTTCTCATGTTAAAGTATCCAGAGACAAACTAACAGTAAAATGGGTCATACAAGGAAACCACTGACATTTAATTTAGTACTCTAAGGAAGGGGAAAGGAAACCCCATAATAAATATTAAAAGTTAAAAAAGTAAGTAACAAAAAGAAAGAAAATAATAATAAATGCAAATGCTTTTCAGAATAGTGGACAGTGGGAAGCCCTTAACTCGGTACCGCCCCTAGCGGATATTATTAAACCTGCAGCAGCAATTTCCCGCTTGATACTACGTCCTCTCTCGAAATCGGATGCACTGTAACTCTAATGTACACTTTTATCATAGAAAAACTTCTGTAGGTTCGAAACTTGTGCAGTATTTTAATTCAAAATTTCTCAATTTGGTAGTTCTATCTTATAATATTGTTTCAAAATAGACCTGCATCTAGTTTTTAAAAAATAAGAATGATGAGGTAAGTGCTTCCGGTCGCCATCTTGTCGTTGAAGAGTGTGTGAGTTCGGAGGGGTTTGTTTGGAACTAGCCGCCACGTTCTTCTGCTTTTAAAGTTAGGCTTTGTTTGCACAATATGTCTAAACGACATCGCTTAGATTTGGGCGACGATTATTCGTCGAGCAAAAAGAGATCGTTAGACGGGTAGGTTTTACCCAATATGAGTAGTTTAATCATGTCCGGCCGCGGTTTGTGTCTTTGTGCTGGGTTAGTTAGCTCATGCTACTGCAAATGTTTAGCAGTAAATGACCGTTCCATTTGTTTCAATGTTATTGTGTTTTTGTTATAATCGGTGCATAATTTTCTGTATTACAAATATTTTTGACTTTTGGAAAATAATTGCTTATAAATCGTTGTACAAAATGTTGCAGTGCACGTGGGTAATGCGTTCAACACACTACTCTAGCTTCGTGCTCGTTGCATGCAGAATTCCAAATGGCTTGTTTAGAGTTTCGAAGTGCACTTCTAATAGTGTGGCCAGCTTCGTTTCAAACGTGTATTAGTGATTGTGTGTAGTTAGTGCGGAGCCATTTGGGATACAGCCTCAGCCATGTTTGAAGCTAGACTTGCTACTACCCGAGCGACTGTACTTCTTAACGCGGCCTGTCATAACCATAATTCATAAATTACAAGAGAGCGTTTAATATTGAAATTATGATTAACATTATGGTTGTCTCTTTCTGATATCGATACAGCTAGGGTTACAATTGAAAGTCAGCCATGTTTCCCGCGACTCGTGCTTCTACCAAATTGTTAGCTTGGTATTAACGTTGTTTGTTTTAAATGTAGTTCACTATATACGTTTAAATTGCGGTATGCTTTAAAAATAAAATCTGGTGGTTTTAAACAACCGTCTGTTTAAATTAGGAACGCGTTACCAATAATGCGGGAAGCCTGTTGGAGATGAATCTGACTATTTTATGGGGGAGTCTAATTATATGTTCACTGGGGGGGGGTTGTCAAGATGTTTTTATAAGCTATTTTCTAACAACAATTTAAAACGTAATTAGTGCTGTACATTATTTACAGTGCTTAACATATACATAATGCTAATCGTTGGTGCACACCTGTAATGGGCATTATTTCTGCCGCGTAAGAAGTTGAATATATACATTACCTCTGCAGCATGGGCTTCTAATACATTGTTAATGATCAATTAGCTTCTTAACATAACCGGTGACGCCTGTGTCAGCAATAATACTTCGAATGTCGGTCAATGGTCTTTGGCCAAAGTTACAAAGAACCTAGTTTAGTCATATTGTTATATTCCATGGTGAGATGATAGGCTATCGAAGAAGTCTGCCATGGTTTAAAAGCTGTTGTATGTCTGTCCACAGTCAAGTCATATATATGTCAAAATATATCTTGCAGTTACCTAAACTTAATTAAAACGGTGTTTCCATGTACTAAACAAACTAGCTTTATTTATACTGTGGTGTTAATCCTAATAAAAATAGAAACATGTGTTTCAGATGTTGAAGGTAAAATGTCAGACTTCTAAACAACCTTTTAAACCGGGTTTCATCTCCCTGCAGGAAAGATCGAGACAGAGACCGAGATGACCGTAAGGACAGAGATCGTGACCGAGACAGGGATCGTGACCGGGACAGAGAAAGAGACCGAGAGAGGGATCGAGACCGGGAAAGCAAGACTCCCAGCGTGCAGCTGAACTCGGGTATGCCGTCTGGAGTAGGGATGCCCTTCCTGAAGCAAACGGCCATTAATCAGCAGATCAACCCCTTTACTAACCTGCCCCATACACCACGCTACTACGAGATTCTGAAAAAGCGTCTGCAGCTGCCTGTCTGGGAGTACAAGGAGCGCTTTCACGACATCCTTACACGTCACCAGAGCTTTGTACTGGTGGGAGAGACTGGCTCTGGAAAGACCACACAGGTTAGTCCGTCATCACTTGTGCCACGGTCAAGCACCCCTGATGTTTCGTTTCAACCTCAAAGCTCTTGATCCATGTTTGGTGTTTTATTCATTGTGCGAAAGTGAAAGGTGGTGTGGTTGATTTCACCATGTTCTGTAAATTGGGGCCTCATGCTTTATGTAGTAAATGTTAGTAAAATGAGATACTGAAACTAGACTTGAGCTGGCTCAATGGCACTTTGTCCGATACTGCAACTTCATTATCTGCTGATGCCGACACCAGTCCGATATGGTCATTTCTCATCTTAAGCAACTAAGCATTAAGTTTGTCCACAATTAGGATGGTCAGTTACATAGTTATAGTGATTTTTGAAAATATTTATATTTAGGTGAATGAAGTGATAGCATGACTTTTTTTGCAGTTTCTATGTACAACACACATCAAACAAAGATGGATGCCTTACACACTCGCAGACAACAGCGCTAAACTACACCCCTGCATGTTTCTTTATCAGAGCTTAAGTCCCGGGTCTTTTCAGGATCCATTTACGTTTTCAGTATTTAGCAGACACCTTTTATCCAAAGTGACTCACATTTATATTTATAGTACACAGTCTGAGGATTAAGGGCTTAACAGCAGCAACCTAGCAGTGGTGATATTTGAACCGGCAACTTTTGGATGACTAGTCCTGTACCCCAACCACTAGGCTATGACTAGGATCTGCCGATCAGGGTTCATATTGTATTATCTTTTCATTGGGTGTTTTTCCTATAGTAATACGACATCACCAAAAGCAATGTGTGAATACCTGCTGGTTAGTGCTAATCTATTTTTTCACTGCAAAGCAGTGGAGCACGTTAAGCAACTGCATCAGATTATACATGGTTTTCCAATCCACTGATCTGGACCAATGTCAACCGGGTATCAGATCAGCGCCAGACGTAAACTAAACAAGAAAAGTAGCTCAATGATGTGTGCAAATATTTGGTCACTTCACCAGGTATACAGGTCAAATCAAAAGTGATCATCTAGGTTTCTTTTAGCTAGGATCGCCACACTTAGAGTTAAGATGTCTTGTCTGTGTTTTTCCCAAAGATCCCTCAGTGGTGTGTGGACATGGTGCGCTCTTTGCCGGGGCCTAAGCGTGGCGTTGCGTGTACTCAGCCTCGAAGAGTGGCTGCCATGAGCGTAGCACAGAGAGTAGCAGATGAGATGGACGTGATGCTGGGACAGGAAGTCGGCTACTCCATCAGATTCGAGGACTGCAGCTCTGCTAAAACAATCCTCAAGTAAGTTCATCAGTAAAGAACCAGGAAAGTAATGAGCATGGTCATTTAGTGTAAACTGGTCTGAATATTTGAGACAATGTTCAGTCACCATTGTTACTCATCAATCTACACTTAATTACTTTTAATGACTTAGTAAAACATGACTTTAGAGGTTTTTTTAATTACCCGCTCTGATCACTTAAAGTATTCAGACTATGTTTAAGTCTGTTAAGGAGGTGGTATGGTTGCCCTGTGGGTTGCACTAGTCTCACAACAAGAAGGTTCTGGGTTTGATACCCAGAGGAGCAAGTTTATAAGTTTGTAGTTATAGTTTTCTGTGTATCAGCACAGGTTTCCTCTCAGAGAATTGGAGATACAAATTTGTCTGGGACTTTTTAACAATATTGATTTTTATTAGGATTATAGCATCCTGTTTTTACGCTCAGATTCATCAGTTCGTTTTTTTATGTCAAAGTTCATGTATAAAGAAAGTTTGAAGAAAAATCTGCCCCCTTCTCAATTGAGCAAAGATCAGCTTCTAGCAAGACTGTGACCGAGCACAAAGCAATGCTGGAGTGTTTCAAAAGGATTCTTGCTATACTGCCTTTGCAGAAATTGAAGCTAATCTTATTTACTTGTTTGTTTTAGGTACATGACCGATGGTATGTTGCTCCGAGAGGCTATGAACGACCCGTTGCTGGAGCGATATGGAGTCATCATTCTGGACGAGGCTCATGAGCGCACATTGGCCACAGATATTCTGATGGGAGTTCTCAAAGAAGTCGTTCGCCAGCGAACAGACCTGAAGGTTTGTGGGTTTTAAATTAACACACGGTTTATATTTTTTCATCTCAATATGTTTCTGCATAACTAAAGTTAAACTTAATAACCCGAAATTTGAAATATTTTGTCTAGTTGCTCCATCATGTTTATTGATCTATGATACTTTTCTGAAGCAGTCTGAATAAATTTCAGGCATTACTTTTAGAATTATATAAACGGCATCCTGGATTCACCAAATCAATATGAATATTAATGTAAAATTTATTTGTGTAAGTAGAATGATTAATTGTGAATACAAAATAATATCCTAGGTATTGACTATTCATTGAACTAACTTTAAGTCTACCATACATTTCGGTTCTCGTTTCCTGTGGTACTGGCAGTACAGAAGGTTTCAGATCTCCGAGACCACACTTGGGCAACATAACGCTAATAAGCCAAGAAAGCTAAAACAAAAATGCAGAAGGAATCGCTCCCTTGCTGTTTAACCAGACAGCTGTTTAACTAGTGAGAGTTCTATTATGTAATCGCTTAATAAGTCAGGTTGTTCGAACGCTATAGCTACGTTTTATTAGAATCGTACCATTCAAAT
>JAYDZG010000036.1:10097276-10126053 GCA_034509265.1 Microcambeva bendego
TAAAGGCACTGTCCTGTTTTAGGCTGCATACACAAGTATTTGCACTTCCTTCACCACGAGAGGCCGAGCTTGCAAGAGAAGTTAAGCGCTTCACATGATGGGCTGCTTGTGCCACTGAATGCCAATCTGAGAAACAACACACAGCATTGACAATTTATACCTTGTAACTTGTAATGTGAGATCTGTCTTACACCCGGAAGGAAATCTTACTTTGTGTGGTGTGGAGATTGTATAGTAATGAAGCACTCTTGATAGCTACTGGAGCAGTGCTGGACATAAGTAAGCACGTAAGCAAGTTTGACTCCGGCAGGGTGTTCATCATTTGGAGACTAGAAGGCAAAAATTTAAACACTTAAAAGTACATTTAATTGTAGAAAATGGTTTGTTTTTTTTACTTGAATCCTGTTTTTTCAGCGTGGGTACTACTGCTAAAAAAATGCAATTGCTGCATATCTAGCACTCATTATGGGTGATTAAATGGGGTCCAAGTATCTCATATCGAGTGGTTAAATGCTAAGACATATTGTGAGACTTTGGCTTTGTCATTGTCATTTTTATGACCGAAGGGGCAGCAGTGTGCCATTCCTTAATAACTCATGACCAATCCATTTTTAGGAAATCGACGAAGCTTGCAAGCGGATCAAACGAGAAATCGATGACCTGGGCCCTGATGTGGGCGATATCAAAATCATCCCATTGTACTCTACACTTCCACCACAGCAGCAACAGCGAATCTTCGAGCCCCCTCCACCCCGTAAGCCCACCGGCGCCATCGGCAGAAAGGTACGTGTCACGTCTTCATCACCATTCTGGCCACTTTTTTTTCTTTCCTTAATAGACGAGTCAAACGCACTGCACGCAACGTGCCTTTAAAAGTCCAGCCCATCCACACGGCTTTGTTCCATTTGACCCCACAGCACGTATTTTGTCAGTATGCGTTTTCACCAGCGATATTCTTTATTGGTTTATTAACATATCTGAATAGTAGTGGTTGGAGGTTCAACCGTGCCACTCCGAAGATGTGTTCGAAAAGCAGAACAGTAGTTTGTGTATCAGAATTGGGAACATGTCAAATGCCGTGGTGAGTTTTATCTCTACAATCCTCAAAAGTTTGGTTAAATCTTCGTTACTATTTGACCTTCATTATCTTGAATTGAAATGACCGTGCATTCCCAACGAACTGTGAGTCGGGTGTGTCTCAAATTGACGTCAGACGGTAGCTGCTCCCGTAATTGGAATAAGGCCGGCATTATCCTGGGTAGCGCTGTTGCCTTTCACCAAGAAGGTCCTGGGTTCGGTTCCAGGGTGAGCAGTGTGAGTCATTTTTTATTTGCTTCAGCTTCCTCCCAAGAAAAGACAAGTGAAAGGGAAAATGGTGTATGACCATGTTTGACATTGATCTTGTGAACTGCTGAATCGTGCGTAATGACCTGTCCTGTCACGAATATGACCAAGTGTGTAAAACATGTTATTGTAATGAACAAGCTTGTTTTTGTGTTTAATAGTCAGCAGTCAAGTGTTAGAATTTTTTTTTTTAATTGCATTACAAACAGATGCCATACTTTAAAGAATCAAAGGGCAAAGCAGAGATTTTCAGCCCTCCTCGTTTATACAGAGCTCAGTAAGTTTTTACCAAGCAGGAAAAGGGGAGCACCTTCACGAAACATGATTCTTTTGAGCTAAATTTGAGTTAGGTGGAGGTTTTCCCCTTTCCAATTTCCTGTAGGCTAGGATTCAGGGTTCAAGCATCAGCCGGCAGTTCAAAGGAGTGCTGACATGAAACGTGGCATGATTATACCCCAAGTTCTCTTTTTTACAAAATCATATTAATAACATAACATCTTGTTTTTCTAACTTTAGGGAATCATGTGCTTAAGTATTTTTGATTTTCCAACCTGAGCTTGCAACAGAAATTCTTGAACGTTACCGTGTGACGTCACTGACGGACGACACAGTTGAACACAGTTTTGACTGACTTGGAATGAGAGTTTTCAAGCGCTGGTTCTTCAGATTCAGTTAATATTTCTGTATTTGATGAAGGGGATGGATATAAAGTAAAAGTTGGGGTGACTGGCTCAAATCAGAATGGTTTGTTTTAATATGCAGAGAGAGAAGAAACTGCACCTGAAAGCAACGAACAACCAGATCTGGTCGTCAGAATTGAGAATTCTTAGTGGTAGTAACTTATGTTATTCATTAAACTGAAAACTGATTATCAAAATATTTTATAAAATCTGGTGTTACACAGTGCAACTTCTAGAATTGTTGTCAACGATCTGTATCACACGTATGACGTCTGTACCAGTTTCTGAACAGCGCAGGTGTAGCAAAACAATTTTTAAAGCCGTTTTAATTAATTTACAATAAAATAATGTTTTTTGATCTTCAACACTAGTTATTCCACTGTATTTGTGTTTGGCACTTTTATTTTAGCTGGTGCTTTAAATGTCCGTCTATATTCTGTCCTTTAGATGAACCCATCAAGTTAGGCTTTAGGTAGCTATGTATAAAGAAGTGTACCTGGATTGTAACCACTCTAGCTTGTTCGGGTTTTTAAAATTCAATAGCTGTAACGCCACCTTTCACTTTTATTCTACCTCCCAAGAGCTTCCTTTTTCATGCGTATGAACAGGAATCAGGCAGCTTCCTTGGCCCTCTTCTTTCCTCCTCATTGCTTTGTCATCAATTTATCTTCCCCACCCCTTCCATGTTTGCAGAGGTGGAGGAATTTACACTAGTCTGATTGCCTGTAAGCCTGGATTCAGGCTGCTTTAAGAGTTCAAACATCAGTCAGCGTTTGCCTTGGCGGTTCAAAAGAATGTTGACATGAAACCGTCACATTGATACACTGGAGCCTGCATTAATACGCATATGAGAAAATGGAAGCAAAAAATAAAAAGGGTCCTCACTGGTAAAACATTAGATAGGAGACGGATATTAATGTTTTTACTCGTTTCACCAATAGTTCCACGCAAATTCTGGATATTTCAGTGTGTATGACCAGCCTCGTGGCATCCAGGTATTATTTTCTGCATCCTGCCTCGTCTTTCCCTGGGTGACTGCAGTGGCATGGAGATGAGCTCAAATTACCTCGTTAAAATGTCATCTTGTCAGATCTTGCGGCATACGTTACCCAAAATGCAAATGTGCCCGGTTTGGTTCGGATGAAGACCAAGTGTGGGTACCGTGTTTTTGTAGATTGTCAGTCATGGCTGTAAGTGTGCCTTGTGGCTAAGGCTACGCTGCCAGCGACAGATTTTATGGGAGCAGTGTGAGCAGTAATGTGCGTCTCTCGGTGGATGTCTGGATTGGTGTCAGATGAGCTTTAGATCTGATGTAAGGGGCTGGGGAAATGTCACCAATAAAAGCACAGTGAGGGAATTAAAAGGCAAAAGACAAGGGTGCCTCTGGGACATGCCTTTATTTCGTATCACATTTTCTTCATCAAAGTTGTGCTGTTAAGCCCAGTACGAGCTTTATTTTTTTCTGCTCACACTCACAGTGAACAGAATGGGTGCAGAAGTTAAAGCACTGAATTTATTTATTTAATACTTCATTACAGTACAAGCCATTTGCTTTTTCATGTCACGTTTTAGTTTTTTGACACATCCTAACTCATTAACTCTGCATCCATACCCGTTCAAATATTGACAACCGACTAAGTCGAACATTTTAACAATACGTGTAGTGAAAGACCTCAACCTTCCATTGATAAATGCAAATACTGAGCCTTTGGTGCAACCAGCAGCTAAATGCATTCATGATACTGTAATCTGCTCATTGTGTTAAATTGCAGAAACTGTTTGAATATCCCTTGTACTTTTATTTTGGTTGAAAACTGACTATTGTATCTGAGAGCTCTTATAGTCTATCTGACTTGCACATTTTAAAGAAGCTTTTAAATGACCTCTAAAAGAAGCTTTAGGGGAAGATTTGGAGAGCGCAGTGGTCGATCAGTGGCTATGCGTTAAACCAAAACATTGTTGCTGACCGCATTAAATTGGTACGACGTCGGGGGGGGAAATGCATCCCAAAGGAATGTGTGTGCTGAAAAAGATTCTTTTTAAACCTTTTTTTTTTGAAGAACCCTCATTGAATAAACTTTTCACGCTTGTTGTCCCGCCCAAACTTTTCCCTTGTTTCAGGTAGCAATTGTATTATAGATATTATGAAATGCCGTTTTGATTTAGGTTGAAACGGATGAACAGATCACACTTTTTTTTTTTTTATTTTTTTTTTTTATAGCATTTGACAAAATGTCCCAGTTTTTCCTTAAATAGGATTTTTTATTAGTTCCACACTTGTCTCTTTTATAAGATTAGCTGGCTTTAAATTTTGCTTGCACCTCATTAAAAGTGCAGCATATGGGGATTCCTCTCGGATTTGTCCCGCATAACGAATCTGCAGTAAAATGATTTCACATTAATAGGACAGGAAATCTTCAGCTGGTGCTGCTTTCTAGTCTCCATAGCTTGGAATCATCTGACATGTTTGGTGGTGGGTGAACAATATTCAGATCCAGTTCTTTTGTTTTAAAATGGTCTTTGGTGATTGCTCGCCATCTGCTCAGCTGTTATCATGCTTTGCTTTTAAAACTTAAAAGGAATTTGTTTCAAATCTTGTTTATAACTGTGGATGACAGTTTCGGATAGTGTGGTGATGTTCTTTACAGTAACCATGATCTGAACGATCACAATTTTTCAAGTTCTTTCTTCTAGAAGTTTTCTAGTTTTCTGAAGCAGCGTCTGGAAATTATCACTCCGTTATAGCTGATTAATTCAATTCACTGCTCTCTTGTTCTGTTTTTTATTGCCCTTAACACTGCTGGCATGTATCTGGCAACATTTGCATCTCTGCGTATATCAGCGTAAAGATTATCAAGCACAGTTTATTTTACTGATGCAGCAGTTAACCAATTAGTGTCAAGCTTGGTCTCCCATCGGAATATAAATAAGGTGATACATTATTATTGTTTAATATAATGTAGCTGTAATGTAGAATAGTTAGATGAACAGAAACAATATAAACCAGATCACTTCAGCCCTTTATTAGTTCGTATTTCTGATGTAAGTACGACTTTGCCAAATAATGCTGCTCATTTTCCTGAATGAATTACAAAAAGTCCAATAATAAATAAATAAATAATACAAATTCAAATCTGGCAACCCTATAGATATGTCACACTGGTGAGGTGAACAGTTGACCGTACATCCCTTGCAAACAAAGATTGGCTTCATCAATTTTAAACCAAAGGGCTTAGTACTTGCCCAAGGTTCTGCCCTGCGTACCAATGGAATTATTTTATGTTTAGTATTATGATGATGTGTAGACCAGGACCTAAAATGTTCTAAATTTTTCACTTCAGTTGTTCTGATTAAACTCAGCCAAGTACGATATCGCCCATCTTGGCCTTATGTGCTCAGCTGACCACATTTGTTCCGGACCCTTTGCTTTCGGATCATTGAATCCATAAAAATGCAATTTCTCTACACCATGTGGGTCAATGATCGAGGATCAGGGTTTGTATTAAATCAATTGCCTTTGGTATGCAATTTGAGCTGATGCACTCACCTTTAGATTATTTCTGTGTCGTCTTCTCTGGAATATTTGTAAAAGTGGATCATAGATTTGTAAATATGAAAGTTAATACAACTCAACATCAGTTTGTTATATAGTCATATTGAATTAACCAGAATTCCACAGTGGGTTTTGAAGCTTGGTTTAGTTAATTTATTTAGTAGATCTTTATTCATTCATATTAAGTATGTAGGTGTATGTGCAGCCAGAAAGAAGACAGATTTCAACACGAGCCTTCGGCTTTAACACAGTTGAAATCTTGGCTGCAGGAACAGTCTTAGCTTTGCTGTTAAGATGAATATTGCTGGTAATTGTCCCCCTTTTGTCTGCTTCTACACTTAGGCTTTACTGCACCAAATCTGGTCCACATACCAGGCATGGCAATTCTTCTGAAGGCCTCTAGAACAGTTCTCAAACTCTTTACCAATACCAAACTGAAAGCACACTTACACAACACACACCGAACTACAGATTATAACATGATCCTCAGTAGATAGCAAAAAGAGCATGAAGCATTAATTGGTTGGATAAATATAAGATCACAAAGAAAGTGTTTTATTTTGTAATAGAAATAAATAAATAGAAACCACCTGTCTTCGGTTTCATTTTGTTTTTAATAAATCATGGGAAAACATATCGTCATGGGTGGATAGTATCATTACATCCCTAATTAGTAATTTGCTGGATCAGTTATTGTCTATTTTATTAGGTATTCAGTACTGACAGTGCAGTATTTTGTAGTAAACAATTGCAGTCATTTACTTGTAGTAATCCCAATAATATATATATATATATATATTATTCAAGGCATGTTCAGATCCTCAACAGGTGATCTGTGGTTTTGGCACTGCTTGATATTGGAGATATCCGAAAATCTTTCTTTTAATGAATGTACATTATAAATCCACTTTAAGAAGCACTTATGTAACAGATACTGCTGGCCCATGTTTCCACACAAGGACCTTCTGCTCTGCCTTTTCTACCTCCTCTTTCTGCGGATTGTGTGCCCTCCCAACGCAAATTGCATAAATCCTCATCCAGACCCATATACTGATGTAATTTATTTATTTTTTGCTCCGATTCATGCGTCAATTCTCTCGGGCGAACCAGCTTCAGGGGATAATTGTAATAGAAAAGGATCTGAGACCGGGAGATTCTTAACTCAGGACAGACTTTAGTGTAAACACACACACCCCCTCTCCCCCCAAGCATTTTTTACTGGTCCTCCTGTTTGCTTTCCTCTCTCGCGCCTGTGTATTTGTCTGCTCTATTAGGTCTGAGAGAAAATAAATGGTGCGGTTGCCTCTGATGCTTTGATCCGCTGGCTGCAAATCCGACAACTAATCCCACAGCTCTCCACCCGACATCTTAAGCTCTATTTTGCTGTTTGCAGGCCATGATTACTAGTTTGTTTATTATTGATTTCTTTAATTGGTGTATTTAAGCTTAGAAAGTCCAGCATTATTTAATTAGCCACATATGTGGAGGTTCACACTCCCTGTGCCTAGTCATTGTTTTTAAATTGGTTTTATGCAGCGTCAACCCGGAACTATTAAATACATTTTTAACCAAGATAGCAGACTAAATAAATAAATTATGCAACATCATGATTCACATGCTGTGAGGATCTTGCCGGGTATTAATCATCAAGCAATGGAACTTCGTTTGTTCCACTGTACTAGGTTTCTCTCAAGCAAAAACATCTCTTACAATCCTCCTCTCATCACTTTCATTGTTTTCTTCTTTTGGGCCATGAAGCCAAATACTACTGTCATTTTTTTCAAGTAACACTGGTATTCAGTGATGCTGCTGGCATTTCAAAAAGGGGAAGCTCATCGTCATAGTCTCTCTGACCTAGCCAACCGTATGAATGGAACTAACGAAACAATAAACTCAAACAAGGCAATGTTGAAACAATGAAATATTATGAGTGTTTTTATTTACAAAAAACAAGAATGGGTTGCAGTTTGTCTTTCAACTTAAGCCTGAAGCTCCCAGTGATTAAGAGACGACTTAGATCTCAAAAGCTCCATTCACCATAAGGGACGCTCAGCGTCCAGGGGCGGGACAAAGTCGTGGCATTTAACCAATGACTGGCGAGTTTTGAAGCAATAAAAAAATTGCATTGACACTACAGGAATGTATGAGAAGTGATCACAAATCGACTCCAATCAACTGATTCTGAACAAATTCGTCTTCGAGATGACACTCATCCGTGCAAAACGACTCGAGCTGTATGTTGCGTATGATTCCTCGAAGCTTTTTTGTAATCTAGTTACTCAAGGAATTGTTTCAGCACTTATCGTAGATCACTGCATCTCTAAAGCATATCAAGATACTGAGGTTTTGTTTTCATGTCATCCAGCCCATGCCGAATAGTACGAACATATTGTGGTCAATATCGGCAATTTATTAAACAAATAATATTTAATACATTTCAAATGTCAAAACAAAAACGGACCGTAGTTCAGACACCGTGTGTTTGTAGCCTGCTTTATTTCAGGATCTCATAGATTTTCTCTGAGATTAGAGATTGCTTGGTGATTCTTGCAGGTGTATTTACCAAAAGCAAATGAGCACGGCTTTAGTGAGAACAGGTTGGTATTTTAGAGAATGCGCTATTAATAGTTCATAAATGTAAGATGGTTCGCACTGATCAATTTTACTCTGCCATTGGGGAAAAGTCATTACTTCCCCTGATCACTTTCATCAATAGCATGTGAAGTGTGTAAGGTTGACATTTAATGCAACGACGGTAAAGCGTTAAATCCTATTAGAAAATGTTTTGTTTACCAGGCCCCTGTTCTCACAAGTTCCGCTTCCACAGGTTGTGGTGTCCACAAACATTGCCGAGACGTCACTGACCATCGACGGTGTGGTGTTCGTCATCGATCCCGGCTTCGCCAAGCAAAAGGTTAGTCACCGCGCTCTGCCATCCTTTTTTAATGTCGCTTTTTCACATTTTTCTGTAGCTATTGAAATCCCCAGATGGATGCAGTGGCTATGACCTGGAATGAAGCTAGTTAGGCAGTTGGCCTCCGGCTTACTGCAATTGTCGTTTGAAATATTGCTCTGGGACTCTGTTGTACAGGTGTATAACCCTCGTATTAGGGTGGAGTCATTGCTGGTCACTGCCATCAGCAAAGCATCAGCTCAGCAAAGGGCAGGAAGAGCTGGGCGTACTCGGCCCGGGAAATGTTTTCGCCTCTACACGGAGAAGGCCTACAAAACTGAGATGCAGGTGAGTAAAGTCATTTATATATTTTTTATATTTTCAGCATTTAGCAGATGCTTTTATCAAAGTGATTTATTGTGATCGTTTACAATTTAAGCATTTGGGCTTTAGAGGCCCTGCTTGGAGGGTTAACAGTGGCGGTCTGGTTTTCTGGTTAAGTACTTTAACCACTAGGCTACAGAAGCTCCAATATAAATGTCTGTAAACTAAAACATCCTGTTAAAGGCTTTTTGAGCCTCATTGTTTGCAAACAAAATATAAAAGCGAGGAAACTTCTGGAACATCCCCCATAAATGTTTCTCAAACCCAGATTTCAGGAATAAGAGAGAGCATACCTTACAGCTTTTACCCAAATGCTTCCTGCAATAGGTCCCAGTACAAAATTGTTTCTACTATTAATCTGTGATTGAAAACTTAACTGGAATTGGCGTACTAGTTGTGGTTGACTTCCAACGTTACATGACATTAATTTGAAGTCTAGGATGTTGGAACATGCAGTGAATACAGCCATTAAACCATTAGCACTACTTTGCTCTCTGAATAGGTCTTTAGTCTTGCCAGATGGCCTCGTTTTCTTTTTTTCTTTTTTAATTGATAACTAGACATTCTGAAAATAAGACATCCTGACAAATGGGCAAGTGAACAGTCTTCCTCTTAAACAGGGTAATTCTTCCTTGTCGCGTGGGGCGACAAAGTGAATTTTAAAACATGTTAAATAGCTCCTCAAATGTACCACACTAGCATCTCTTGACACACGAGAACGTGTTCGTGCCTGATGGGAAACCCAGACTAATTTATTCTCCTTTTACTCTCTCATTTGACATTTCTCTTGCTTCCTGTTCTGCCTAGGATAACACGTACCCCGAAATTCTGAGGTCCAACCTGGGCTCTGTAGTGTTACAGCTGAAGAAGCTTGGAATCGATGACCTGGTGCATTTTGATTTCATGGACCCCCCGGGTATGTCCAAGATGTCGCCGTCTGTGTTGTGACCAGCAGTTACATCTTGTCTTGTCTTACTTGATGTCATTATTTTGTCAGGCAAATGTCTGTAAAGCAAAAAATCAAAGATCAAACTCAGTTAATTTATGTATTTTTATGTATTTTTTTTGTTTTCATATAATAATAATCACTTTGCTATATAAAATATTACCACCCAACCTTATTGTGCATTTAAATGTATATCAATGTAAATAAGTCATTCAGTCAAGTGCTTCTCTTAAAACCCTCTTAGTACACATGACTATAGTGTACATAATTGCTGCTTCAGAAATAAAGGTGTAACTTGATTTATCCTAATATATTTATCCTAGTGAAACTAGCAAATTGGTTTACTCTTACTTCAGAATTTGTTTTACTCACTCTTTGATTTGGTCTTGGTTAAACATATCAGCACCTCTTGTTCTATAGCAGTCAGTAGGTTATTTCTGATGAGTGTGCACAGTGTATGATTACATTTTCCACCTGACTTCACTGCAGAACTTTCACTTCCAATTTTCCCTCAAAGTAGAACTTGAGCTAGCATATCTAATGCTACACTCCTTTTCCAAATTAGGGGGAAAATCATCTGGTGCACACGATCAATACAGAGTTTCAACTACTAATGTATGCCTCTTATTAAACTACCTTTTTGGACTTGCTGATAAACATTGCTGTGAATCCTGAGCTTTTTTTTAGCTACAACAAGGTGTTGCTCCCACCTAGTGGTATGTGGGGACAATAACTTCCAAAGAGTTTGGAAAATGTAATTGCTCTTCCTGCATTCTCTATATAACATATGTTATATGAGGAGATGCTTTCCTACTCTGATTTCTCTATAGAACATGACTTAAATGCCCACTAAATACTTATGAGAACGACAGCATATATCAAAAACTATGGATATTTTTTTAACCAAGCGAGAATTGAACAATCCTGAATTTTTTTTGGCTTGACTAAAGGCTAAAAATTGAAAAAAAAAAAAAAAAAACGAAATAAATAACTCCTCCGTGACCTGGTCGAGATTTAAGGCATAGCTGGTCATAAATGTACATCTTGGATGGATTTAAATCTGATTACAAAATATAAGTTTTTAATCTACAGCTTTGTGTTTAAACCACCTTAAAACTGAGTGTCGGGTGGGGTACAGGGTCATTATGTAAGTCTGGCAAATTTAAATTTGCCCTATCAAATCACTCGATGTAAGCGAATGCTTTTAACATGTCGAATGACTGAATAACATGATCGGTACTGCTTTTACTCATCATGCTCTGATGATCTCCATCGACCCTCACCAGCTCCGGAGACTCTGATGCGTGCTCTGGAGCTGCTGAATTACCTGGCAGCACTGAACGACGACGGGGACCTGACCGAGCTCGGCTCCATGATGGCAGAGTTTCCCCTGGACCCTCAGCTGGCAAAGATGGTTATCGCCAGTTGTGAATTTAACTGCTCCAATGAGATCCTCTCGATCACTGCTATGCTATCAGGTAATACACACTCGACACAACTTCCTGGCTCTGTGTGGAGTTGTGAGTGTTTGTGATGAAGTTTAAACTGACACAACTTGTTGGATTCATACGGTCACTTGGTCTCAGCTAGCTTCTAAACTGAGAGTTCTCGTTTTATTCCTACTGAGAATTACTGAATTCCTTCTGTTTTACTACAGAATTGTGGTTCCAGCTCCTTTCTTCCTTTAATTATCTTTCTTTTTTCGCTGTCTTCATTTTCTTTCTCGTTTTATTTCCTTCTAACTTTCATTCTCTTTCTGTGCCTTTCGTTTATTTTTCTATATCGTTGATTCAACTGGTTGCTTTACATTTAAAAAAAAAAAAAACAATCCTGAACCCACAGTGTGGTCAGGTTTGTCATTTGAAAATAATTCCTCTTTTTTAATGGATTATCCAAAGTCTTAATTTCCCATTAATTTGAAACATGAGGGCAGGTATAATTGGAAATTAAGGGTAACCAAATGTGTGTTTACTTTCTCCTGGATCAAAATGTTCTGTTACTAGAGTTTGTCATGATTAGTACAATTTGTAGTGATAGCTGTGAAGTCTTCAGTTGTAAGCATGAATTAAATTGATGAATTTCATCCTAGGACGGAGTTTAAAATAAAATCTTTGCTATGGGGGGGAAATACTTCTTAATTTCATACTTCTACTTTTTTGGATTGGCAGTGGGAGCCACACTTTAAATTCCCTGGTTAGCTTTTCATGCCCTAAATTTATTTAAATTGTTGTTCCACCATGAAAATCTTGTCTTAACACATTACTTTTTTCATGTATTTCATTATTGATTAATAGCTTTAGAAATGCAGCTCAACATTCGGACATTAATACAATTCTTGTGCTTGTCTATCCATTATATACCCACAAACTATTAAAGGCACACAGGAAGAAGGTCCCGGGTTTGATCCCCAGGTGGGACGGTCCCGGTCCTCTCTGTGTGGAGTTTGCATGTTCTCTTCATGTCTCTGGGTTTACTCTGTGTATTCCGGTTTCCTCCAACAGTCCAAAAACATGCAAGTTAGGCGAATAGGAGATGCAAATTTTTCCATGACTTCAATATAACCTGTGAACTGATTAAACTAGTGTAATGAATAACTGTCTTCTGTCATGGATATAACCAAAGTGTGAAACATGACGTTAAAATCTTCGGACAAATCCTGTTAATCCCTACCAAGCACTAAATTAAGCAATCATTTAAAAACTGTATTTTGTTTTTACTCATATTAGTTGGAAGATCTGAAACAATTAAATGGTACACTATCAAAAATGGAACAGTTTCACAGCATAATTCGTACATACACACTATGGCTAAAAGTATTGGGACACCACCATATTACACCTAGATCTGCTTTTATGAAAGCTCTTTAGACATTAAGATAGATACTGCAACTACAACATCTATTCTGGAAGACCTTTAAAAAAGAGTTCAGTGTTTTGGGTTGAGTTTGGGTTGAGGTGTGGCCTCTGTGTTGGCCAATTCAGATCTTTCATACAAGTCACCCAACCGTGCCATAAGGCGCAGTCATGCTCTAATGGAAAACGACCTACCCCGACCATGTTCCACACATTAAAAGCACAAAATTATCAAGTCTGCTTTATTCTAAATAATGAACATTTCTTTTGTTTTGAACTGAGACCAGCTTCTCATGAACAACCTTTCATTATATCGCCAACTATGCACTCAGACAAGTAATGTTCTCCTAGCATTCAACAAACTGGAGGCTTGTCTAGCATATTGTCAGCTGGAAAGGTACTGTTATGACTATAGAACAAGTTGCTATTGCTGCAGACTTGCTTGGCGAGTTGCTCGGCCATGGTTTTATTCTGATGTCTGATGTGTCGAGCACTACATGCCTCGACACCCGACAATCCCATTGTGTAAATTCTGATAAGTAGATATTTCACAAACAGCATTTTTTTGCAACATTGGCATCCTATCACAGTACCCATGCTAGAGTTCAGTGAGTTCTTTAGAACGACCCATTCAAACTCAGCTCAGACTTAAATGTAGCTTCATTGGCACTTGTTGTGTAGCCAGGGGCTTCATTTTATACAACCGATTCTAGTGAATAAGAGGTGTGTCCCAATACTTTTGTCCATATAACATGACAAATATACATATCCCTTTGAACACTTCTGCGACTTTACGAATTGGTCAAGCCCAGAGTACAAGTGCTTAGTGACCAAATGCTAGGTAGTGGAGAAAAGAAACTGCATTCACAAGCTAATTTAATAGAAGTGCTTTCAAACCATTAATGAGTGGCGGTTAATATCTGCCAAGTACATAAAAACCTGTGTAATTAATTTATGTGCTGCAGCCATAAGCGAATGGTAATTAATTGAGCTCATTCAAGGGGTTGGGAGAGTAGGGAAACCAAGAGATAATCTATTGCTAGGTTAGCTTTCCAAACCAACAGGTTGGCCTAATTTTAAACTGTACTTAAGATTTTGATACAAGGGGTAATGTGCCAGAGATTGTTTCACGTTAGCAAAGAAATGGAGCGTGTCCCCCTCTCTCAACATTCTTCTGTATAGCATAGCCTGTGCCTTGCTCTAGCCTCTCAATAGGCCTTTTGTCCTATTTGGCTGAACGCTTGACTCATGCCTATGGGCGGCTGTGTTGGGGCCCATACCAACCTTGTTTAGTCCCACAGTGCTTTGTGCGCCCCACTGAGGCCAAGAAGGCAGCCGACGAAGCCAAGATGAGGTTTGCCCATATCGACGGAGACCACCTGACCTTGCTCAACGTCTACCATGCATTTAAACAGAGTGAGTACCTCACAAACACTACAGATTGAGATGTTTAAGATATACTGACAGTTTTAGTCCTATTGAAATGTCTCTTAATTGACTTTTGACCTGCCACACGCAGCTCTATTTGAGTCTTCATTAGTGGTTTACAATGAAATTTCAATACATGTTTTTTTATCATTAATTGCAAATAACTGTTGGCTGATGATTGTAATTAGGCAACATTATATACATGCTTCATATGTTTGATGCTATTTTTTTTTTATATAATATAAAGTTTTTTTTTTAAAAGTGAAATCTAGCTTGGCATTTAAAAACACATTCCTGGAGTGAAATAACAGCATCAGTTCCAAACATAAACACGACACTTAAAACTCAAGTAAACGGATCTCATTAACTGTTGCATTATTATTATTTTTATTTCCACTCCCACAAGCATTTAATCTATTTTAACTTTTTGGCAGCAAGCAATTTGATGAAAATACTTTCCTGCTCTATAATGACTGTCACTATGCACTATTCAAGGTGCATATTGGAACCATCAGCACTGAAGTTCCTATACATAAGCCAGGTCAAACACAGCTTGGACCGTGATCACATGTTTCCTGTCAAACGTCACAAAACCTTTTGCAAGGAACGGACACTTTTTCCTTACAGAAGCCAAAACCTTAAGAAAGAAAAGTCTTCACAAACGATTGGAGGTTGTTTTAGCTGTGAAGAAAATGCCAAAGCTATTGGAATGCTTTAAAATAGGATTTCAAACAGTTTCGTTAGGGAGTTTGGCATTCATGTGTGGTGTTTATTAAAGTTTATCTGAATCCTTTGCATTCTTCAGTTATATTATTAACTTTTACACAGGAAAAAAATCTGGTTTCAGAAATGACAAGAAAACCATTTCTTTTTATTTCAGATCATGAAGCAGTGCAGTGGTGCTACGACAATTTTGTAAACTATCGCTCGCTGATGTCGGCGGATAACGTGCGGCAGCAGCTGTCGCGCATCATGGACCGCTTCAACCTGCCTCGCCGTAGCACGGAATTCACAAGCCGGGATTACTACATAAATATCCGCCGTGCACTCGTCACTGGTTTCTTCATGCAGGTGTGTATGCGCATGCTTAACCAGCTGTGCAACATGTTCTCAAGTATGGTCAGGTGACCACGTATGAGCTGGCTGTACATTTTATTAAAGTCCATTATACAGTAGTTCTTCTACTTTTTAATTATGTATATAAACACATTTTATTGTTAATATCATTTTTTTTTTATAATTTGTACTCGTTATCCCTTCGCTGTTCCAACAATGTGAATTTCTCCACTGTGGGACTAATACAGAATTATCTTATCTTAATATTATTTACTGGGAGGGAGATCTTAAGGGTGGGAAGTTTTCAAATCGACACCCTGTATATATTCAAGTCACTCAAACTCACTATTATAATCTAGAAGGCAAATCATCATTAGTCGATGTACTTTTTGGTCTGATGAAGGAAATTCAAAATTTGACATGACCGAAGTTATTTTAATATCCAATATTCGTCAACATTAACCTTTTCAGACTAGACGAACTTCATTTGCAGTTGAGACGAGTCGACCAGTTTCATCTGCCTGGTGTTTAATTGTCCTGTGTGTGTATGCGTGAATTGTGCGTGCTGTGTTATTAATTTGCCGCTTCTGTGTTATCAGGTGGCCCACCTGGAGCGTACAGGGCATTATTTGACAGTGAAGGACAACCAGGTGGTCCAGCTGCACCCGTCTACTGTCCTGGACCACAAACCCGAATGGGTGCTGTACAACGAGTTTGTGCTGACCACCAAGAACTATATCCGCACCTGTACCGACATTAAACCCGAGTGGTAAGCTAAAAATGGCTTTTTATGTTTAAAAAAAAAAAAAGATTAGTACATTTGCAGTGTCTATTTTTTTTTTTTTTGTAATTGTAAGCTCATGCTGGGCTGTGATACAGATTAAAAAGTAACGAATGACCCCGTCCAGATGCTCCGTTAGTTCTCGCCACAGCAGGTCTTTTGACTGTGTATTGGCAGCTTTTATGCCAGATATTATTCCTTACTAAGTATCTCTAAATTCTACCCAGAGATGTGTGTGGACAGAGAAATCACATACTTAACATACATGCTGTGTGTCTGTGTTAGACTGTACATATTGTGTAGATGTTGTTTTTTATATATTCATTTATTTAAACTAAAAACCCAGTCCAGACTCATTTTCTGTTCATCTCATTGTTGAATCCTGCAGAGTGCACTTAATGCTAGCGTACTCTGCTCTCATTGCAGGCTGATTTCATCTCAACATAGATATGCCTTAGGTTGTCACAGGTTACTGGCAAATAAAATACAACGCTGAAAGAAAACCAGGCTCTTGTTTTTTCCCTTCTGTGGACAAAAAAACCCACCCCAACCCAAATGCTTTGATTCTTAGAAGCACTAGTATTAAAAACACCATACAAGTAATGAAAAAAGCTTAACACCTTAAGTCACACAAACGCTCTAATACTATATACACCAGTACAGAAAGCAAATCGACGTCTACTGTAATGTTTACAGACTGAATCTGTTGGATAGAATCGATCGTATCGATCTGGGTGGGAGTTTGCATGTTCTCCCAGTTTCTGCCTGGGTTTATTCCAGTAGCTTCGGTTTTCTCCTACAGTCAAAAGACATGCAAGTTAGGTGAAATGAAGATTCTAATTTTTGCACATTAAGTGTGAAGTGATAAATCTTGTGTAACCAGTAACGTTTGTGTCAGGAATGTAACCAAAGTGTAAAACATGACTAGCAAATTACATGTTACTAAGTGTGCTTTGGTTTATGGGTTCCTAACTCCATAGAGAGATCATTGGGTGGATAGACTGGTTTTAAAGAACTTTGAGAATGCATGTCGGGAAATGAAAAGTCTTTGAGACACATCTTAAATGGGGCTCTCTTATTTTTTTGCAGGCTGGTGAAAATTGCTCCGCAGTACTACGAGTTGAGCAACTTCCCTCAGTGTGAAGCAAAGAGGCAGCTGGAGCGCATTGTTGCTAAACTACAAACCAAGGAATACACTCAATACTAATCCACTTGGGTGACAAAAAGACTGTATGAAATGTAACCTGCCGTTCTCAACAAGGTTTCTTCTCTAAACCCCTAATGTTGTTTACTGGCATCTTCTCAACATTGAAGTGTCATTTCTAGCTTTTTTGTTTGTCTGTTTCAGTTTAATGTTAAAATTATTTTTATAATATGCTCCCGTCTTCTTTTCGGTCACCTGTGATGGCGTTTTACATGATACTCACTATTGGCACAAAGAGTCCAAAACCGCAATTATTCGTCGCCCATCTTTTTTTGCATGATCATTCACATGGATGTTGACATTCCTTAGACACATGAAGACCTTTTACTGAAAATGTAACCGAGTAAACAAGTCTTTGTTTATTCTGTTAAAAAAATGTCAAATTATTTCAATAAAAACTATTGAGATCAGTTTTGGATCACCAGAGAATTCTGATACATTTTGTAGACTTCGAAGAAGAATTTTAATTCGGGATCCGTCGTTGCCTCGTCCAGCGTTTAGGCAGCGTGACTCTGACAATGTGCTGATGAACACACATCACCAACTGCTTTTTTAAATTAAGAGCTACGGTGGGTGGGTGGGGGTGTTTCGCTGAGCTAGTTCTGCTCTGTGTGTCAATTGTTATGGATTTACATTACTGCAAAGCTCGCAACCATTTCCACGTTGTAAATTCCTCCACTCGTCCCTGCCCTGCCTGAGATCAGATGCAGACAGTCACATGCCCTTCTGTCACATGCAATCACTGCTCATGCCTCGACAAGCCAACAGAGGTCACACTGGCAGCAACGAGGAATTTTGCTGACTCCTTCCTACCCACCAGTTTTATCATAGTTCAGGATCCTAACTGAAGATTTTAAAATTTTAAGTTGATTGATTAAAATTTTATTGCAAGGACTAAAAGAGCATGCTCATCCAAAAAGATAATGTTGCTATTTTTAACTTTACTTTTTCATTGTTTGACATTTGGCAGACACTTTTCCAAAGCCACTTGCAGTGTAAAGTATAAACAATTGTGGTCTATCCTTGCAATCACTGGATGGAATCTTCCAGCCAAAGTCAGACATTTCTATCGTGGATCAGCATGGCTCCAGGCACCTGTGACAACCTACCTGTATCTTAAAGAGTCTCTCCCAGCGCTTGTAGCTGTTGGTCAGAATATGGCTGGCCTCAGGTGGGCCGGTGCGGTGAGGGTCCTTTCTGTGTGCAGTTTGCATGTTCTCCTTTTGTCTATTTAAATTTCCTCTGATTTCTGTGGTTTTCTTTAAAAGTCCAAAAATGTGCAACCAGGATAATTGTTAATTAAACTTAATTATGCTCGATATAACATTATGAAATGATAAGCTTGGTGTAATGAATGGAACGAAAAAGTTTAACGAGTTAAAAAAACAAAGTAGTAATAAGGTACTCCGCATTGTCAATGATAACTGGTTTAGAGGTCACCTGATTCAGTATGCTACATACTACCTTGAATGTGGTTCATTTGGGAAAAATGGCTTTTAGAGTTATCAGTTAATTTCAGATTCATAAAGATAATTCGGGGGAAATTTGGAAGGTGTAACATTAAAGCTGGACGCATGCTGTGATTTTATTTTATTTTTTTCCTCCCCTCTTGAAGAGCGCTTCTTTCTCTGTCAGAAATGAAGTTAGGTAGAGCGTGAAACCACCAAGAATTAGTCAGCAGGACGTTTCTAAACTGCGGGTGCTTAAAGATTCATTCCTTCAGGCTAAGGTCATCCAAGATCCACTGGTGCAGCACAGTAATGTTTGGGTAGAGGTGAAAGCCATGAGGCTTCCTGTGGTTCCAAACTGCCGAGTGTCTGCTTTATTGTTTTAAGCATTTTGCTGACTTCCCTAAAAGTACTCTTTTTAAATTGATTCCTGACAATTGACTGCATGAAGATGGTTGTGTTTACGGCAACACACACTTAAACTTGCATAAGCATTTCTATAAATGCTGCAGTTTCAGTTTAGAGCGATTGCCCTCTGATTTACTTCTCACCATTTTGGGTATTCTTAGAATTCCAAAGACAAAACCAGGTCTGATCTGTCTCGATGTCTTTCTTTTTCTATCCTTGAGATTATAGCATTTACTGCTTCATCCCTGTGTTTATGCAGCACTTTGGTTTGGAGAGCGTGCATTTAATCACGGCACCCGGGGGGTATTTTTGTTCCGTTTCCATGTTAATCCATCAGACATAGATAAAAAACCGAACCCGTTTCTCACCTATAGCATTATACACCATGCCAGCATTGGAGAAGTCAGGATGAGCTTTATGCAAAACAGCAGAATGTGAAGAAGGCACAGGAACTTCAAAAGCGACTCAAAAGTTTGAGAGTACCCGAGGATTCAAAAGCATATTTTCAGAAAAGCATTAACTTTGTTAGCAGCCTCTACTGAGCAACAACAGGAAAGAATCAGAGAAAATTAGTTATCTTACTACAAAGTATCTGGTGGACACGACGATCCCCATCCTGTTGCTCGCCAGCTCGTTATCGTGCAATATTTTCATTAAGTCATACGATTTAAAAACTAAAGCGGTTAAATTATAAGAATCTGTAATTTCCGTTTTGCTGGTGTGTTGACAGGTTTACAGCAAAAGCGGCCTTGTCCAGGCATCCCTTTTAATCTACGTCAGACTTATCTATTTCATTGTGGTAATTTATCTAGGAATCTTTCTTTTCTATTATTAAAAATAAAATTAAGTACGAATAAAATTCATATTGTGTAACTTCCCTTGTGCCACCACAACAGCTCTGACCAATATATACAAGGACTAGACACCTCTGAATGGGTCCTCTAGGGTTTGGCAACATTACCCAAGCGGCAGATCCTTTGTCTTTTCATTTGTGATCCCCATGATTGGGATTTGTTTGTCCAGAAAATGTCACTTAACTAAGATCTTTAACTTTGTGGTCTGGTTCTAATTCTGACATTATCATTTTTTCAGCAATTTGTGTGACTTCTGTGGGATCACACCAGCCTTGATAGTCCTCTCTCTTGTCACGTGTTGTTGAGCCATGGGTGACCGTGACTGTTGCCATTTCACTACTTGAATGTTTTTGTATGTATTAACTCCCCCATATTGAAAGATTCAATACGACCTGCGGTTTGAGAGTGGTCATCTAGCACAGCGTTCCATAACGGTCTTTGCTGTCTCAGTCTTACTCTCAGTCTCTTGTAATTGCTCTTGAATTGCTCCAGGTTGGAGGTTTGGGTCCGTTTTGTGTGTAGTTTGCACGTTTTTCCCTTACTTGTTTGGGTTTTCTCATGAAGCTCTGGTTTCTTTCCATGGTCCAAAAACGTGCAGTTAGGTCAACTGGAGACACTGCATTGCCCCGTGTGTGTTTGTGTCTGCCCTGCGATGGACTGGTACCCCATCCAGTGCGTTTCTGTGTGCCTTGTGGCTCATGACAGAAACCAACATGCACTAAAACACATAAACTCACTCATGAGGGTGGAGCCAGTCCGCTTACTTTTTTTATTAGAAAGTGGATGGAGACCCATGACTGAGAAAATGGGTCAAACTTCAAACAAACAGTGAGGATTAAGATTGAAGAGGATTGATCTTTGGTCCCCAGGGCTATGTTGCACCCACATTTTTAGCTGGATACTTATTTTCTAAGCCAAATCTTAATTATTTATAGTAGGATTATCTTAATATATGAAATGTCAGTGATGTATGAAAAACTGCCAGCCAATCCCACTCTAATATAAAAACAAAACTTCTAAAAAGTGATTTAGGGTCTCAAAAGAAATCCAATTTAAAAAGGTTGAAACGCCCCAAAAAACTTTCATTTGATTTCAAAATGCATTTGTTATATTTACAAAATTAAATTAGACCCTTCTGTAGTACCCATTTTATTCTGTGATTTTTCAGACCCATCTTGGACATCATTCATGATTTGTTGATCATTACGATACTATAAGCGGTGACTTGTTTGCATCAATAAACTTTTAGCTGAATCATTACTGACATGCTATTCTTAGCAGTTATAGGAAATCATGGTTAAAGATCCATAAAGAAACTGCAAAATCTGCACTATGGTTATGATAAAGAAATTGCAAGTTTAGGGCAATTAGTTTTGTAATATGTGACACACAGCGGTGCAGCTGGTGGTCAAGGCTCACTCTGATCATTTTTGTGGACTTAAGCATGTTTTGTTGGATCGACTGACCGGTCACTTGATTACTTTCTGGTCCGTAGGGGTGTTTGAATTCAAGGCAGGACAACCTGGAAATGTATTGCAAAGCCAAACACAGTGCTCCCAGGGCTGCCAATCCCACTTCAACTCTTACTTAGATAATGAGGTTAATAAACTGTAAGTTTAAGTGGAAGTGTGAGAAAATGAAACAAAAAACTTTTTACAAGAACCAATGTTTCACGGTTGCCTGGTATGTAATGCTTGTCACCCAACAAGAAGCTTATGGGATTTATTCCCAGATGAAGCGGTCTGGGTTCCTTCAGGACCTTTGATATTCTTTCCAAGATGGTCAAAAGCCATGTAGTCAACTGAGATGGTGAATTTTACCCCTAGAGATAGATTGATATGTTTTTTTCTATAACCGATGTCGGTTTCGAAGTCAGGGTCGGCCGATATGTGCTGCCGATTTTTGCGCTTTATGTCACTAATAATAACAAATGGATGCACAACATTTCTGTCACTTTATAAGGCTAATGTCTAATTTTATTCTCATTACACAGGTGATGTTCTTGTTCTTCCTAAATTTTCAAATAATTTAATTCACTGTGCTCTGTGAGCGGGGTGGAGTAACGTAGCTATGGAAGTAAATCTGTGTCATCAGACTTAGACATTTAAAAGCCTTTGAATTTCCAGCACTGATTTTTTTTTTGTGCATTGAAATTTTGAATTTTTTTTTTGCCTTACAATTAAATGTAGGCGGCATGGTGGCTTAGTGGTTAGCACTGTCACCTCACAGCGAGAAAGCCCTGGGTTTGATCCCCATGTGGGCCGAACTAGGTCCTTTCTGTGTGGAGTTTCCACCGTGTCCATGTGGGTTTCCTCCGGGTACTCCGGTTTCCTTCCACAGTCCAAAGACATGGCACCAGGTTGATTGGAGACCCTGAATTGTCCTGTAGGTACCTGTGATGGACTGGCACCCCATCCGGTGTGTTACCATGTGTCCTTTGAAGAGCTGAAGTAGGCTCCATCACCCTCTTCGACTCTGATTAGGATAAGGGGTTAAAGAAAATGAACTGAACTGAAATGAAACAGTATGTTACACAGAAAGGTTTTGCATTGTGATCACTTCTGTCCCATCTGATCTTATATTCTAAACACAGGGCAGATTATTACCGAGCAAAGAAAACCAGTGAAACCTTCAAAGAACACTTTTCTTTGGTAAATATTACTAACAGAATGTTGTGCATCTAGTTGTTTGTTTTTTAATATAATGTAAGCCCAGTGTTGTTAAAATTAGTTCTACATAGAAGGCGAGGTAGCAAAATGCGTATGATTGTGATATTACTATAATATATAAAAGTCCACTGCCTGAAAAAAGAGAACAAAGATCCATCTTTATGAACGAATCTTTAAAAGGAACAGAGCCAAAAGATCCGGCTCACTTAAAAGAATCATAATTCCCATCACAACTGGTCACATGATCTCTGGTTCGATCAGAGATCATGTGATATCCACATCAGGGCATCCTTAACTTATAAGATAAATGATTTTTCGAGTACAGTCCTTAAAGTTAACTGCAAGATAGCGACCTTTAACCATCTTTAGCATTATGCCGGGCAGTTCTATGTTATTTTTTTTCTTTCACTAAGTGAAGCAACACTTCATAGTTTACAGGTAAAATATAGTAAATATATGACCACAGGACAGAATTTAAGCTTTGTTTTGTTTTGGGGTCCTTCACATGTGACATCAGCATGTTCCACCACACCAATAAAACAAGACATTAAAAATGTCAAATATCGCCTGAGATATCGGTCGACCTTTATTACCCACAACCCTGAAACGGATAAAGCAGCGGTTAAACCATGCATTACCATGCATTACAAGTTATTACATTTCTTCTAGAATGTTCACTCACATATCCTTCCATGGCACCACCAATACCTGCGAAAACCTGCTGACAAACACTGCAGAGCCATCTTCCAGACGACAAGCAGAGCACTAAGCAGCATTTCAGATGGTTTTTGCTTTTTTTTCTCAGGACCCCCTGTAACGTTGTTATGATGTTTTGTCAACTTCACTGCAAGTTTACTGCAGACACCTCTGACTTTCCTAATACCTTTCATACAGCAACTGTCCCAAATGAAGCAGAGACAGGTGTCTCTTCTCCATCATGCAGCGCTAGCTGAGCCCATCTTGAAGACGATGCAGTCGGGTGGAATGTGACAAATCCATCTGGCCTGGTTTAAATTTGTATGGTAATTTGGAGTAATGCCCCCCCGGTGACTGAATGATGGAACAATTCAATCTTAGCGTCTCTGACGAGCGCTCATCAGCCTGCGTCCGATCGGTTCCTGTGCTATGTACGCTGGTTTGATGTTGATGTATAGATCCTTTGAGAAGGAGCTCTGCAAGTTCCGTTGTGCTGGAAATGCTGAAATCTGTGAGAAATGAATCTTACTCTTGGTTAGCAGGATGGTTGCATCTGTTCTACTGAACTGGAGGACTGAGTGATGAAGCGATAAAGAGATTATGCTTAATTTACTAAAGTAAATATTTGATAAGCCATTTTAATCAGCGATTGTGGCCATGTCTTTATCCATGGGGATAAAAATTTACTTAAGTAAAAAGTAACTAATTTAAAGTAAACATTATTTAGTTATTTTTAATGGTTCCTTTGAATTGCAAACAAAGGGGAATTCCCACAATAGTTGTATTTAATTAAATACATAGAAAACATGGCGATAGATTTAAAACATTTAGGTATGTGTAATGTGTCCTCTAGTTCAGATTATCCGATAAAACATATTCGAACTGTTTAACCCAGTGCTTCCCAACCGGTGGCTCGCAACCCCCCACCTCAGTGCTTCTTGGTCGATCGCCACAGGTTTTAAAAATATTTTATATTATTTTAATAATTTACTTATTTAATTTAAAGTAATTATTTAATAAACATTGAATCACAAAAAGTACTTTGTAATATGTATATATAATAACTTTTTATATTAGAAACCTAGAAATGTTTTATATTAGTCTCCTGTCTGAATTAAATTTTACATTTTCTGTTTGGAAATCTATTTTCAGCAAGGTAAATCTACCTATAGAACTTGTTCCAAAAGGTTGGGAAATTATTCAGGCACTTTTATTTGCAAATGTCAGATGACTTCTGATGTTTTCTTGGCTGGCAGATGTTTTCTGATTGCTCTGTGCCATAAATTGCATTTTTACTAGTCTTCTTTATATGGTGGGATCACATCTGCTGTTCTTCCATCAATTTCTTATGGGATCTCTTCTGATTTCTTTTTTGTTGACTTTTTGAAGGTAAATACTCTTCTCTGAGGTTCAAGTAAGTGTTAGAACACTCATTGTTTTGTTCATAGCTACACCAACTGCTAACAATAAATGAAACACTCTCCACATTGCCAACAGTATAGGGATGACTCATTACTGTACATTGTGGAAAATATGGAAGGATTTTTTTTGTCTTTGTCGTGGTGAAATGTCTTTACAGATTTTTTTGACATCTTGAGCCCAGTGTCAACAGACTATGTTTTGAATCCACCAAACCATGATCAGCACGTCTCTGGACAAGACAAATATGCAATGAAAGGGTGGTATTTTTCCCATAGAAAACAATATTTACAAAATTACATAGACTGCATCACATTCTATTTGGTATGCATGACTTAAGGTACTGTTTGCTTTGATAAGGTATTGAACAGCTGTTTTTAACACTCTTAACATTATCTTCTGAAAGCATACTTGGTGATAACATGCCTTTGGGAAATTTAGTCGTGAGTAGTTGAAGACTGACCTATTTCAGGTTCATTTAGATTATAACATGACTTATTAACCTTAATTATTCATCAAATTAATATTATATTTGTCTATAAAAAGGATGATTGAAGAGCAGGTCTCTATTGGCCTCTGGAAAGTTGAGTACTGTAGTAGTGTATCAAGTTTACAATTTTCAAAAAGTTGTTCTTTGGTACTAAGTAGTTTTTTGTAGGGCTGGGCAATACAAGTGAAACTCATTTCTAAATATGCTTTTCAGAAGTGGTGATGTGCGATATGATATGTAAATTTAAAGCACATAAGCGGACCTCTGCTCTTATTTTAGGTTATTTTGTTTATAAATTATCCTTAAAACACAGATTACTGTAGTTCTGTCTGAAATTGTGCGTATAGTTTGTACTATTAAATAGCTGTATTTGTATCATTATGGGCAATATTAATAGTACATCAAATAGTACATGTATTAAATATATTGACAATGTTAAAAAGAAACCAGATAATTTATTCTTTTATCTTTCATTGGTCAAAGCTGAAATTGGTCATTTGTTCACTAAGCTGTCACATACTACTTTTAAGAGAGTTAAAAATTCTGTCCAAAATCTGAATTTGATAGCATTGCTTTTTTTTTATAGCTGAACCCTGAATTAATCTCTTCAACATTTAACTGATTTGTGGAGTTGTTTACGAACACCATTATTTACCGTAGATCAGGGGTGCCCAAATAAATCCTTATAAAGGGCCATGGGCCAAAACTAAAGGTTTATTTTATTTAAATATTACATTATATTATGATCATTACAAAAAAATAATTATAAACCAGCCCAAATTTTGTCCATCCTTGAAAGTACATGTAGGTGTAAGCATGTTCTGTCTTTTTATAGCTGAGCTGAATTCAAATTGAAGTTAAACCTAACGTTTCGTTAAAAAATGCTGATGCCACCTGGATATTTAACCTAGGACCTTCTTGCTATGAGGTGACTGTTATACCCTAACATTTAAAATGTTCATGTTACTCTTTGTTATTTTAATAATGATGTAAAAAGAAGTTGAGAACATTACACGAGCGGTTACTTAAGGACTTTCTGACGTCATAGTAACAATTTTGGCTGATACAAGTGAAAAAACTGGCTGCTTTAGCTTTTTTTTTGGTTAGGTTAATGGAAATACAAATTAGATAAAATAATTCAAATTATTTGCAGTGAAGCGAGACCTGACTGAGCGAAGTGATTATTAAAACTGGGTTAATGATAACTCGGCAAAAAAAATGATGGGAGCTGTCACGTGACTGACCACAGGATGAAGAAGAACCGAACCCAAACACTCGCTTGACGATATGAAATCTGAAGAAATAGCCCGATCAGTGGTGATCAGACAGTCTGATGATGGCGGGTTATGTACGGTGGAAAGATGAGCTGCTTATTCTCTGCACACCGTTACGTAGGAGAATTCACAGGAACAGGTAGGAGATACAAACCCATCTGTGTATCTGCTGCTGATGATTCTGTGAGTTCGTTTAGTCACTTGTTCCGTATATTCCGCTCCAAACAAAGTAAATCAGTAACAGTAAACACATTTACCCCTACTGACCACGGATTCTAACCAGAATTCGTCTTTTGAGTTTGAAACGCCGGTGTTTAACGATAACTTCAAAGGCTCATCACAATGTGTCCTTAGTCTAAAAATAATCAACATGAATATCGTCTTCTACAACTAAATGAGCAGCATATATTTCACATTATTTGTTTTAAAGGTATATGAGAACATAGAGTTATATATAGAAATATTAAAAGTTCACAATAGTGTTTCTGCGTGTGATATCCACCGCAAACTTTAAAATTAGAGGTGGCAATTACATTTTACCGACACACATCACATGGGTAATTGCACAATAAGACACCCCCCCCAATAAATAAATAAATAATCATAACATACACAGTGGAGTGAACTTAAGCATTGCTTACTTGTATTACTGTTCCTCTCAAAGGGCAGCATGGGGGCTCAGTGGCATCCTAGTGAGTAGTGCTTTGAGCTATCACCAAGAAGATTGGCGGTTCAAAAACATGCCACCAGGTTAATTGGAAACACTGTTTTGTCCTCTATGCAGCTAGCATCTAGGATGCATAGACCAGTGCATTGTAGTGCCGGTCCCAAGCCTGTATAAATAGGAAGGGTTGTGTCAGGAAGGACATCCTTTCTGGAGCAGCTAAAGAAGCTGCATGAAGTACTTTCATTCTTATTCTAGAAAGATGGGTGCACAAAGCTTCTTCTCTAATGTACATGGTATATTTATTAAAAGTCAGCCCGCTAATTCATAGGTGTTAACATATTTTGGTTTTAAATGTTAAATCTCTTCTCATAACTTCAAACTATCTAGAATGTTACAGAAAACAATTAAATGAGAATGTTTGAAACAAATGGTTGAGAGTTTGAATCCCAGTTATTTTTTTCATGATCATAATGTACACTTTTCTCCAGGACATTCCATGAATAGCGAAAAAACATGAATAATAAGTACGGTTCTTTTTTTATCAGTTAAACCCCAAATATGTCGCCAAAACCACATTCAGTTGCTACTGCAGTGTCTTGTACCGACCCGATGCTTCGGTTAAAAAAGCAGTTTTGTTAAATATAAAATCGAGTCTTCTCTGAAGAATAGCACTAGACATGTTGGTTTTCTTTTCAGCTAAAACAATAGAGAGCTCCATTACATTATTACACCACTTAGCACAGACCGGCTGGTATCACTGTACTGTCATTCATGCAAGCACATTTTCTTTCATTTTCTGGTATGAGTAGGGTTCCTTCAGAATTGACATTAATATTTACATTTGTATATTATATTGTGCTTAATAATTTAGCATTAAAGCACATGAAAATGTATAATTTTGAAATCCTGAACTGCGAATAAGTTGGGGTTCACTGTACTCTATTGTGCCTATATATGATGTAAGAACCTTTCTTAGGGGCCCAACATTGCCAACTTGGTGGTAATCTAGCTTGAACCAATCATCATCTGGTTGCTAGTCCAGTACCTTAACCTTTAGGCTATCACTTTCCTACAGATTTACCATGTTCTAAATTATTAACTTCATCATAAATTCCCAACATAGCCAGGCAGACACAGTGCAAGTCTCCAGCTAGTTGTTGTTTATATGGTGTGTATACTTTTCCCTGAAATTAAGTCGAGAGGGTAGAATCTAAACTGCTTTTTATGAAAATAAATCGATACATAGGTACACATGGAAATACTGATGTGAGGAAAAACAGCTTCAAGCAATTGCTTATAGTTCTTACATTGGAGTACAAAATGCTGACACAAACAAAATAGCACTGTCTGTTTTTTATATTTTGTTATTATTTTCTAGGAATCACCACTTCAAGTGGCACCTCTTGAGTACTTTGTACTGTAGATCACATAAAATTTGTGATTGTATTTTTTCTACCACACACAAATGTCTGTTTTTTACATGCCACTACTTAAATCATATTCAAACATGTCATATGCTGTTACTATGTTGAAGTGTGATATTGTGCTTGATTATTCCATGGAACACTACCACTACAGAAAAAGGTGTTAAATAAAATGACATTTACAGACAAATACACTACGAATAATAACATATAAGTAGAGCTGATAAATAATGTAGAACTTCCAAATGTCAGATCTAGTTTGCTAGCTGTTGCAAACTGAGCAACTTGTATGCCACAAATATTTCAC
>JAYDZG010000036.1:10131117-10144092 GCA_034509265.1 Microcambeva bendego
CTCACAAATATTTCACTGGTATAGCTCACCGTTAGTGTCTCCTATTGCTTTAATGTAGCCTCCATGAAATTGTATCTTTATTCCACAAGTATATGTGTTTGCACAAGGCACTTTCGTTAACATGTCTCTTTAACATGATGTCAGTTAGACTGTATTCACATGGACATTTAAGCATCCATCACAGCACACTTGCCATTAATTGAAGTGAAAGTGATTCACTGAGTGACTGCACATGCATGGCCATGTGTAAAAAATATTTGTTGCTGTCAGTTGAAAATTTTGACTAACATCATTCATCAGAGTAATTACGTGTCAGCCAATTGGAGACTGAGCTTTATGTCTTTACCATTGTGAGTGATAAGGAAACACTAATCATGACTTTTAATTAAAAACTGCTCAAGGCCATTCAAGGCAATACAAAACATTAGATTCCCCCTTCACAACAACCATCTAGGTCTAAAAGAACAAAACAAGTAAACATATGAAATATTTAAAGTTTATTTAACAAAGTAGATTGCAGGATTTGCAGTGTTGTAGGCTTTTAGATCCAGTATGCTGGACAGAAGGATTGCTTTCTAACATTTAAGCACTAATCAACATCATTGTGTAGTAAATGAATACATCATCAAGTGGTATGTCCGTTTGTATGTCTGTTAATTCTGTTCATGCTCAAATGTGTGTTTCTTTAAACATCTGCTTTGGTTTTGTGCTTTGATTAATTTCACGGGGAATGTAGGACTATTCAGTGTCTCCAGTTAACCTGGCTGCATGTTATTGGACTGTAGGTTATAATTAATATTATGTATTTCAGGGACTAGACTTTTACTCATGCATTTTTTCATACTCATATTTTACGCTTGTAGTTTTGTTTCACTAACATTTTGAGGTTACCTTACACTGAGAGTGATCAGAAACCAAGTCATCCCTTGATATGAACATTTAATAAACACTCTAAATAAAATACATACATTCTTTTTCAGGAATTGTGAGAATATATTTTCAATAAATGCTGTATTCTGGTCAGGATCGCAGGGTGTGCCAATCCATCACAGGGCTTCATGTATCACTGCGATGTGGCTTGTCGATCTATAAGTCAGCTCTTTATGGGGACATCAGGGTTTCAGAGCACTTTAAAAAGCAATTGTTCTTGACATGTACCAACTGAGGCATGCACAGGTTTTTAAACGATGTACAAGTTTGTTGGTAGGAAAAGACTTCTGACATTTAGATGTATTGGCATGCTAAATGATGGTCTGTGAGGCTAGTATTCAAGGCTTTTGGGGTATATTGGATTTGTTTTGATGCAGTGATCCTTCGTCTAAAAGGAAAGGCGATGCTTTGTTAACACTTCCACTGAGTAGTGCAGTTCCATGTTCTTGTTTTATTTAGAATTTAGTGAGAACATTAAAGCTTTATTCTACTGCACTAGGTTGGGGTTCAAACCACATTTTATAACATTTGAATTCCTTTTTCATTGGAAATAAATCACTTGATATTATAAAGAGATACAAAGTACCTACTGTATGTGTAATACATAGTCCAGATAGTGAACGTACATAAACCGCCCACAACCCAAACAATGGCTCACTAAACCAGTGTTGCATAGCCTTCATTTATATAGTCGGACATGACAGGCGCCTAAATGCTGTATGCCATAGAAAATTAACAATTTGAAGTGGCTGACGTGCAACATTCTTTGTATGAAGACACCTCTGAAGTACACATCCAATTAAAATGTAGTCACGCTTTAAAATCATTGCTCCTGATTGCTTAATATGTAATTTAGACAATGAGTGTAATGATTTATCCTTATGATAAATTATCAGTTTTTTTAACAGATTGGTAGTTACTTCAATTGGTCATGCAACTTGAGCTCATTTACAGTAAAATAATGTTATTTATGTAATCCCATTGGCTTATTGCACATACCATGTACTTATACTGGCTAGGCTTTTTTATTTATTAGGATTAGGTCATGTTTTACACATGGGTTACATTCATGATAGGACAGGAAGTCCCTTGTTACACATGATTCATCAGTTCAAGTTCAATATCGACTGTGAAATCAAACCCAAGTGATTTCACTGTTCGGGAAGTTGTTCACCAAACCAAACCTCACTAAAAGCTCAAGAATTATGAGTTAATTATTTATTTAAGCATTTGTCAAACAATTAAAACAGTTTTATCTTCTTTTGACAAATACAGGTATTTAGCAGGAACCCTATCATTGAGTCTAAAATATTACTTATTCAACAGGTGATTAAAAAAAATCTGTAAGTAATAATAAAGTATGGAAATCTTATATTTTCTACTTTTCGTCCAGTTATTGTTCTAGCATACATACCAAGCCCAGATAAATAGAACCAAATCAATAATAAGCATCATGATCTGCTCTGGTGACTCCTCTACATGGAACTTATGATTGTACAAAGTTTAAATAAACATCTGGCCTTTTTTTGTAGTAGAAGTAATATGTTTCTATATACATTTTCAACACTGTTCTTCTTACAAATGACCTGGACCAAATTGACTAATACAACATAAAATATATTTTTATAGTTTAGCTGTATGGATTCACATGTACAAAGCCCCTGTAAATATGACCCAGTGTATAAAAGAGGAAACCCTACTTCTTGTTGTTATTCATTTTTTAAAACGTATTGCCATTTATGTGTTAAGTGCTTACTCAAATCTTCTGGTAGGATTAAAACAATAAGATACATTTTCAGTGTGGTTTTTGCACTTAAATAAGTCAACACCTTACATCCATTTAAAAGAGTTTAATAAAAAGGGAACACAATTTGTGTAGATACTATATATACTAGTTAGTTCACCCAGTACACACAGAGAAAGAGGGAGTCAGTAACCTAATACTATTTATATTAGTAAACATAATCTGTAAAATCAATGTGCTTTGGCAATGTGCTTTTTTATGGTTATACTAGTTTCATATTGCCTTTTGGTAGCATTGTTTTGATATTGTTCCACACCTCTACATGTAAGAAAATGGGAAGCAAATGAAAACAACCAATCACTTTCTTGCTGATTTATTCCTGACAAGTAAAAGAGCAGTTTAGAACATTTTGAGGCATCAAACTAAATCCAGGCAAGACAAGTCATTTTTAAAATGCTACATAATTGTGCTGTCAATAAGACTGTAAGATGTGCACTTCCTCACAAACAGGCTAAAATGGGTGGGAAACTAAATTAAGCTGGGTAATTAAAAACCAGGGGTGCTCTTCATTTCCTGCACATGCACATCCAATTACTTTCCCAATGCATCAAGAACCTTGTGCTCATCCATGCTCCACAGGCATGCGAGCTACAAAAGGGGGTGATGGAGCCTAAAGCTTCTTAATATGCTTTCCTTTAAAAAAGAAAAGAAAAAAGCTTATAGCAGAGGGTGGGAGTCTGTTTTTTTGCCACCTTTTTCTGGCTTAAATTGTCAAATAAATAAACAAATGAATTCAGAGCGTAAAGCCTTTACAGTATTCACTCGGCTGTGCATGGCAACTGTGCATGAGCAGAGCTGTGAAATAACTGGGTGCTGCCACTGCTCCTTTAGAGTTGGAATTGGAATCCCTTTAGGGCATTTATCATTTTATTCTGGAGTGTATCTGGAGTTCCATAATTAACAGAGAAGATTGCCTATACATATAGCCTACCTAATGATTAACATTATTAAATACATACATTTTAATAGCAATACTTCACTTTATCGTTATGAATAGGCAGAAAAAGAGGCATACATAACATGGGAAGAACTAATTTGGCATTGAATTTGAAGCATATAAAGTCAGTAGCTAACAGGCAAAATTAATGCAATCTTAAAGGTGTTCATAATACTTTCACAAAACAAACAGAAATTAGAAGTAGAAAACACAAGTATCATTCAAAGTTTCAATATTATTAATAATTTCAATGCTTTAACAATAGGATAGACATACAACAAATCTAGATCCAAAAGTAATGTTTATTTATACAATGATTTCTTCAGAGACAGCTTGGAAAGGATGTGTTGAACAGATGCAGGATTTGACCCATGCATGGTGCCTCTATTTGATCATTGCAGCAGTGCTTTAATCACTTTTTGAAGTCATTGAGAGAAAGACAGTGTTTACACTGGCACTCAGTGGATCGTCCGCTCCTCATCATATATTCATCAAATAAATCACTACATTTTAAAATTCTTGCCATTACTTTAATAAGGTAATTTTTTAAAGCTTGTTATGTGGCAATCAGTGAAGTTCACGTTTGTCTGGTGAAGCACATGGCACTGAGCCCAATGATTCTACAGTCTTTCCACATTTTAACGGCAAGCCCAGTCGCTTTAGCCGTTTCCGGTGTATTAATTTCCAAGGTTTTTTTGTGGGAAAAAGGATAAAACGGATCTGCGGGTGGTGAGCTTTTCACAGTGTAAATGTATTCTGTGTCATAAAAGCAGTCAGTGCCACTATCTCTAGGTCACCAGAAAAGGTGAAGAGAATTTTTATGCAGGCGATATTACGTTGCCACATCTTGAACTGTCCTTATTCAGTGATTAAATAGATTCTGGCCTTGAGATCTGCTGTACCAGCACTTTCTTCAATTCTCTCACCTTATTTTTACCTCTCCTTCCTAACACCCTGAACCCCGCCCCCTCCCCTTCACCAGCTCCATGACCACATCACTGTTAAAGTGTGTGCCTCATGTACGTTTTTAAGAGACCACACTTACCTATCTATTTAAAAAAAACTCCCCCAGAACCTCCTGTTCGTCCTTGGCATTTTTAGGACATCCTGGAGGCAGATCCGTTTCCCATATCAATGATTTATTCAGATTTCATGGCAGAACACATTCTCCCAATATGTTAGGATTGAAATAAAGTGGTTTGCAAAGGGTGTTGAAGGCACAGTGAAGAAAAAGTTAGATTAACTGGAGGAAAGTGGCTGCTCTGGATTTTAGAATGGGTTATTCATGCTCTTAATTGTCATTAATTTTGGGTTTTATATCGTGTATTTGAATTGCATTTATTTGGACTCAATATTGATATATGATGTTTTAAAAAGTCTGTGTCTTCAATGTCTTGTTTAAACATATTTGAGAAAATAAAATAATTTTAGACATGACTTGAGATAACTTGAGTAAATCTGATTTTGTAATATAAATAATTTAAAAGCAGATTTATCAAATAACCATTTCAAACTTTAAAACAGTATTCAGCACTCAAAGATAAACAAAACAAAAGTATTATTTAATGTACAATGAGTTTTTTAAAGGTTAGTAGGTGGTGCTAAGAATAGGTTGTCACTTTATTTGGGGAAATCTGCATCTATTGTATTTTGAAGAGAGTGAAATTCAATACAATTCCAGGTTTAATGTGATTGTGGGGGACATTGCCATTAAAGCTAGAAATTCAGATACTTATTTAGGATGCATATTATTATTTGACTAAGATGAATCAAATAATTAGGTTTCTTGCAAGAATTCGTATATATTTTTTAAATAGAAAAAGTAAATGATCTTCGGATATGTACTGTAACTGTAATGCTGTATAAGTAATGACTGTAATAACTGTAAAGTCGCTTTGTATAATGTGTGTACAAGGTGTCGGCTAAATACTGAAAGTGTAAATGTTGTTGATGTTTTGGTTCAGCCTTCATTCTACAAGAAGCTCATCCACAGATTAAGTACCTTCATACTAGTACTTGTCTTGATGTATAACCGCATTGTATTTCAACTTTGGTTCACCAAGAGACCTTTCTAATTGAAAATGAAAATGTGCCCTTAATTATCCAGATAATTCAGGCCTTGGTGCACACACAATCAACAAACATGGTTGTGATTGGTCCAAAGACCATTCTAGAATAATAAAACAATATACCATGCCAGCTACACTGGTACAAATGGTATGCATGAGGGAGAGGCTGGTCACAGGTACTGCTAATCTAGAAAGGTAAATGCACAGTTAGGAGAATTATGTGTGGACCAATATAATGCTAATAATGAATGATGATGTGTTTTGGTGCTTCCAAGTGACTTACAGTACAGTATACCACCTGAGCAATTACGGTTGAGGACCTTGTTCAAGGGCCCAACAGCAACAACCTGGCAGTTGTGAGGTTTGAACCGATGATCTTTGGATTACTAGTCCAGTACCCTTAATGGCTGAATGGGCAAAAAAGTTCAGTGAGGTCAGTTGAGGGGTCTAATCAAAGTCAAATACTCAAAAGACATTCAATTCTGACAGACAGTTTTGAGTTTTAAGCTGTTTGGCAGAGAAAACAGCTGTTATTTATTTATTATCTTGTCTAACGTATCTGCTCAATTAGCATCAGTGAAATTCACCACTTCTGCAAGTAATGCCCAAGTCCAGACTTGTTAAATTGAGCACTGTGGGGTTCCAATCTACAAGACAAGCAGAGCTCTGAGCTATCAGGACAGTGTTTCTCTTTATCTCTCTTGGTTTTTTAGTCTTGCATTCCTGTCCCATCCTGACTGCCCCTTCAGCAGAATCAGCAAGGAGAAGTTGAGTTAATTGAGCTGGATGGTTCTTCAAGGGAGGAACATTTGCATCACATCTTCCTGAAATTATGTTTTGTTTCCTCAATCACGCACTCACAAAACATATTAAGAAGATAGATTATTAGCCTTTCAGGCAAAAAAAGCTATTAAGTGTATGCATGTCTGATTGTTCATTATTAAAATATTTTGAAGCAGACAAACAGCAAACAGCTTTTTTCATCTGAAGGGTTGGAGGTGCAAAGTGCCACATCTACAAAATCAAGCTCTACAAAGAAAAAAATATGAAACTAAATAGTACTATACTGTGAACTTTTTGATTTTTCTGTTTTTTTTTGAAGTGCATTGAATATTCAGAAACAAATTATACTGTATATTTGGATAAGTTTATAATATAAGGACTCCAGTGGTAATATTGTGTATGTTAAAAAACAAAAAAAAATTATATGGTGCTTTAAAAGCCATAAAACAGTTGTAGTACTCATTGGTGATAAACAATACACTGTATGATGCTAGTGTATGAGAGTTCTTCAAAAGATTTCTGCTCTTTTTAACTTCATTATTTGTCAAACTATATTTGTCCAGCATTATACTATTTTAATGCCATTATTTTCTTTTTGTTTCTTGTTTCTTTCACATCATCATAATCATAAGAATTTTTTTTTCCCTTAAAACTTTTTCAATCCAAAAAGGTTGAAATCCAGTCTATAAGATGTCTCAAACATGACTTATTACCAGTTCTCCTGTCCTCACCGTTTCCAACCAAACTATGAAAGTGTGAAAACTTTTGAAGAGCCGTTATATGTAAGCCAATGTGTAGTCAAACACATCCAAAAGACAATTACATATCTGGCAAAAGTTATTTGTTGTTCAGTTGCTATGCAAGGACTAGGCCTAACAGCAGTGTTGGGAAATGTCAAATACATGACTTACACAGAGAATCCTTAATCTCATTATAGGTCCATGAGAATATCTTTGATGTCATAACCTGCGCCCTCAGGTCTCCTGCTTGTTACATTAGCTAATGAATTGAATCGAGTTTGGGACTGATGTTGTCTCTGTAAACTGCTGTGATGGCACTTCTTTAAAAACAGCATGTCCTGATTGTACCTGTCTAAGGACACCGGAGAGCTGGAGGAAGTAGTCACCTTACCCCAGGGCTCATTGGCACAGAAGGCAACTGCAGGAGTCACCTGAGAAGCTCATCGGAAATCAATAAAAGCATGCTTTAATTGTGTGAGAAAAGATTCGCCATTCACAGCAGCGCGTCATCTGTTCGGACAGCCTGACTTTTTTCCACACTCGCCTTTTCCACCCTTCCATCTAATTTCTCCTCACTCAGCGGATAAGTTGAATACGATTGCTTATCAGCGGGCAGATTATGAAAATTGAGCATTCTGTCGGCATTCCTGGCCCATTTGAAATGCATAGAACCAAAGTGTAGCACGGATTAGAGCAAAGTGCCACAGGCATTTTAAAGTCCTGTATCTCAGTCAAACGTTCTTCTTTTATGCACAAGTTTGGCTGCACAACTGATGATGCATAATAATGACTTAGTTTATCCAGTACAGATGCTTGTCTGGGGCTACATTTTTATTAAACTCTCTAGTGGTGTGTTGTACATGCCACATAATGAATGGAGCATTACCTAAAGGGTGTGAGTAAATTTGTTTAGATTTTTCTTTTTTTTTGTTAAAATGTATAAAAATGTAAAATTGCTTACTCCTACAAGTCCTACATTTAATTATTAATTTACTAGTTGTAGTCAACTAGTTTATTTACTAGTTGAAGCCAGCTGTAGCATAGCAGTTAAGACTAGTAATTGACCAATGCATGGTTGCCGCTGTTGGGCTCTTTTGCAAGTCTCTTAGACGTTCTATTTGATGTGAAAGCAGCAATGCATTAGTGGCTACACGGTCAACAAAAAATAATGGCAATAATGTCATTAAAATGGTAAAATGCTGGAAAAAATGCATAGTTTTTTAAACTTCATGAGGTCCCCTGGACCTTCAATTGCTTTGACAATGTTTAGAAATTATACATATATTGTCAAATGAATTTAAATTGCTTTGGATAAAGGTGTCTGCTAAATGCTGAAATTGTAAATATGAATAAATGTAACTGATTTATCATTCAGTAAGTCAAAAATCTCACTTCTGAGTAAAAGGTTGAGACATTTTGTAATCAAAGCAAGAATCTTTAATTTGATAATTTTCCATCTTAAAATCTAAAAAAAAGTGATTCTACTGGCACAACTTTTAGCCATACTCACACAATTTAGATATGCTCAATGTTCCTGTGCACCTAGACTGCCTCTGTGTGGCATATGATTCCCTCACAGGCTAAAAAGAACTGCAGACTATCACACACCGCATATGAGATGTCTGTATAGTCACATCTTTACATCAGCCAGAGGCATAGAGGTGAAGCCTCATCCATCCTTCACTATCAGACACAACCACTTGACTACTCCACCAGTGTGGCTGAATCTTCGATAGTTCTGCTGATAATACTTGATACAGTTAAATGAATGTTCCTGTTGATATAGATAAAGGATTTTTAGTATTTTTTTTGCATTTTAAACTCGTCTGAATGTGACTAAAACGATTGCCTATGCAGGGGTTCGAATAATTTTAGATTTCTTTCATAATGCAATCAAATCTCTCATTAATTGTTTTTTTAATAAACATTTCTGATATGTACAGCAACTACAGCCTCCCAGACAATGTACTGTTTTCCTTTGCTGTAAATCTCCCGTTTAAGAATTGCCCATAAGTTCTCAATTGTTCAGGTCAGGTGGGGAAGGGGGCCATGGCATAAGTTTTTCATCTTTAACACTTTTACTGGCTAACCATGCAGAGGAGTACTTAGATGCATGTGATGGAGCATCGTCCTGCATTAAACTCATTGTCTTTTTGATGCTTCTGACTTCTTCCTGTACCACTGCTTTAACAAAGTGTCTTCTAAAAACTGGCAGTAGGATTGGGAGTTGATTTTGAACCCATCTGCAACCCAAAAAGGTCAAACCAGCTCATCTTTAATTATACCAGCCCATACCAGTAACCCAACTCCACCTTGCTGGCATATGACCAGCTTGTCTGTCATGAGTCACTCTCATTTCATCAGTCCATCAAACCTTTGAAAAAGTCTTCAGATATTACTTGGACCACTCTAGACGCTTCAGCTTATGCATCTTGTTCAGTGGTGGTCGGGTTTCAACCTTCCTTACCATGGCCATGTCTCTGAGCACTGAACATCTTGTACTTCTTGGTACTTTTTGTTACTCCAGATGGGTTGCAGTTCTAGAATTTGACAGAACTGTAAGATAATGGGTTTCTTGTAGCTTGATTCTTCTCAAATCTTTGGCAGTTAATTTGTGTCTTTTTTCTTCAACACGTTTCTTGTGACCCTGTTGACTATTTGCAAAAAAAACTTTGATGATTCTGTGATCACGCCCCAATATATCAGCAATTTCAAGAGTCAGTTAAATTTCTTTTTTTTTTGACCCATTTTGCCTAAAGAATGAAGCTGCCTTAAAATTGTGCATAACTTGATATAGGGTGTTGACCTCCCTAGGCCACACCCTCCCTCATTACACAGATACACATCACCTGCTATGCTTAAATGCATTAAGAATATGCCTAATATTCACTTGCCTAATAATTGTGGACACAGTTTATAATTATGAATGCAGTCAGCATTTAATAAGTCTCTAACAAACAGTTGAGATCACAAAATGATGCAATTTCCATCAATGATATTTTATCTCCGGGGAGTGGGTTGCTGGGGTGCTGCCCAGATTTTTGTCACTGGCCTACCAAGCAAAGCAGTCAATAACCACGGCTATCTATGGAGCTTCTATTATGCTTATGTTAATGCTATGCTTTAGTTTACATTTAGTACAAATTTTATTATCCTTTTAATTATTAGGTTCATGTACTTTAGCCGCACATGTTGCTAACAGACATGCTTCAAGCTCATCCATTTGCTCAGTGCCTTACTTTTTGGGTTACTTTAGATCAATCACACATGTGGTTTGTCATGCAGCTACAACTGAGCCCTTAAGCAAAGCCGTTAACCCAGAGGTGTCGAACTAATTTTCAGTGCGAGCCTTATCGGCATTATGGTGGACCTCAAAGGGTGATTTCACTCTGCATTTTAATTCATGGACAGTTTGTTGTTTTTTTTCTCGGTTTGATGTCAAAATGCTTTCTGTTACTGTTGTGTTCAATTTCCCAATTTGCATTTATTTTCCTTCCTTTTGCTTAAATTTTCAATTCTTGTACATTTTTGGATTACGCTGCCATCTAGTAAGGTTGCCATCAGCTACAGCACAAAATAGAGGAGGCCCATGTAAGGTACTGCTCTCTTCTGTCTAAAACCACTATAAAGACCACAATCGTAAGCATAAAACTGTACATCAAGTTTGTAGATGAGTATTTGCCACCCAAGAAGTGACGTCCTCCATGTAAAAAGAAACTTTTGCATACTGAATGCATGTTGTTAAATGTTATTATTAAATAAAAAAGAAAATATAAGAATAATAAATTGTTAAAATTGGTTAAACGTGGCCGAATCAGATCTACCCATGGTTTCTCTTTGTCCTACATTTAGACTTTATGGCCTAGCAACTTAAATTCTCTGTGAAACGGAAATGTTTTCCTCTCTATGAGATCGACTGCAGTACCCTTGGGGAAAAGCATTGCGCATGTGAACAGATCATATTTGATTAGGACAGCAGCTTTTAAAAGATGCCTGTGGTGCCTCTATTGAAACAAACAGTGGTTTGCACTCCCCAGGGAAGGCTGTTATCTCTCCCTTGCTTTCTTCCTCTAAAGAAAGCACCCCAAGGGAAGTTATTTTATCTTTTGCTACTGTTAATTTTGGGGTTTAAACACTCCAGCTGCCAAGCTGCTCCTCTTCTTTGTTTTAGAATAGAGTGGCATCTTGTAGGTATCATCCAAAAAGCAAGAGGAAAAAAACAAGAAAGAAATCAGCTCTAGCTATACTACACACAATTCATTTTGTATTCTCTAGGGCTAAGATTTTTTTTTTTTTAATTTTTTTGAAAAAACTGGGTTTACAACATAAACCTCACTTCACATCTTGCTCACCGCAAATTTACATATAAAGTGTCTGATAAGCATTTTTGTATAAACGATCCAATATGCACATTACTATGATAAACCGAAAGGACTTGAAATGTGTTCCAGATAACTTTTTTAGAGAGGGAATGTGGCATGATGTTGCAAAGGGATGTGTAGAAGAAAGGAGAGTGTAGATGGCAGGAAAAGAGGGAATGCAAGGCTTCAAATTGTCAAGAGGATTTAAGGTGCAAGTGTAGAGCCATCAATCACACGGGTGTGCACCAAAGACAACGTTGTCCCGCTGTCATTTGTACGCCTGTCCACACAAATTGATCCTTAACAAGGTGCCTGTCCGCCCCTCCTAAAGGGTGACTAGCCCTCTAACAGGCTCTTGAGTGCCGTGTTTGCTTACTTTAAGATCTAGGAGAAATGAAAAGTGACACTTTGCAAATGGATACTTCCAGGAAACTAAAAGGAAGGAAGAGATTATTTTTTGAACACGAACGTTTAAAAATTACTGTGATCGATAAGTGTATACGCTATTTTACTTGTATAAACACATATATTTAATCCTTAGCTTATTTAACATAAATAAATATGTAAAATAAATATGTAACATAAATAGACAACAAAAATAGAAAAAAATAAACAGAGATCGCTACTTCCGCAATGAAAACACTTGAATGTTCTAGACACAGTGTTAATGTCTCCTGTCACCCCTAGATGGGAGCACCTGGTATATGAAAAAGACCTGGTATTATATCTTAGATGAAGCATGTTTGTGATGCAACATAGGTTGAGCACTAATGCTATAGAAGATTAGTGCAGGATTGTTCTTCGTTTCAGTGCTTAGAAAAGAAAAAAAAGCAGGGCTCTATGTGGAGGATGAAAACAGCTAGTCTTCACTGAGGCTGCATGGTACTGAGCTTGGTTCTCTATGGCTGTTTCGTACTGGTCTATTTTGGCAGTGTACATGAGCATCATTGTTTACATTTAATGTGGGCAGCTACAGGAAGTTAGTAAATACAGAACCCAGTGGCGGACTAGCAGCTGCATTTTGAAAGAGTTGCAGTGGTTCCATAGTGGATATGGAAGCACTTTCCATGAGTCAATTTTAGTAGTCCAGCCTAGGGAATTTATAACCAGAACCTAATACCAGATATAAATAAAAATAAATACCAGCAATGTAAAAGTCAGTACCAAAACCACTAAAATTCGATGATTCTCGATACCAATTTCAATACCATGAAGAAGAAAAAAAAATTAATATAAACATGAATATATGTCAACATACAGGCTTTTATTTAAAAGTTCTTTTTCCAGCAAAAAAGTGCAATTTAGTTAATAACTTGTTCTTTTTCCAAATAATTAAAATGCCAGTAAAATA
>JAYDZG010000036.1:10159665-10196599 GCA_034509265.1 Microcambeva bendego
TAATGCTTCAAGCTCTGAGCAGTTGTGGCACAGGCTTGATCTGAGGGGGGCTGACTTTATTTGAGGCTTGTCTGTAAGAATCTGTAGCAAAGCAAGCACTGGATTGGTCTCAGTATTTACAAATGTAAAGCTTGCATATATTTTGATAGAGTGATTCTGTCATTTACAGTGATTTTTTAAAAATTCAATTATTTGACTTTGATTGATTTCCTGTAGGAAATTCTTATTTTCACTAGAGCTACATGTTGATAACTTTTATAGTGAAGCATTGACTATAGGAATGTTCTACCTTCAGTGGGGACGTTGAACCTTGGTGAAAACTACAGGGCAATGCACAAGCACCAAAGTCAGCCAAAGCTTGGTTATAAAATCAGTTGTGGAATATCCTGAAGTGCCCTTCTTGATCCAGATTCAAATCCCAGATATATGACAGCACTTGCTGCATGAAAGCCATCAAACCTCAATTACACTTGGACACTTAGGCACAGATTCCACAAGAGAGTAGTCAGAATCTTGTTAAAACCTACTGAAATTGCATATTACTGGTTGTTTATGCAAAATGATTTACTGAGGTTGTCAAGAAATCTAGAGGTTTTTCATTAACACTCAAAGTGATGTCATCTAAACCTTATGTTTCATTCAATATTATTGTCACTCAGCCTGTACATATAACCATAAAAACTTTTAAGGTGAGGGCATTAAGTAAAATATATGGACTTTCAGATATCTAGAAATTAATTACTAAGTAGATGAATTGCTTTCATGGGATGCTTATGAATAACATTGCTTGTGAAAAGTCAAACTGTTGATGGACATAGAAGCATGTGATGCACTAACTTCTGTGTTTCTTCTAAACATTTTTGATATAGATTATTTATTTGAACCCCCAAATACAATTTGTATGCAGTTACCCTAAACAGTGGGGGTTATGTTCCTAGAGCAGCCGTGAACTGTGAAAAAACATGTATTTTGGACGTGGAAAAAAACACCATGTTCCAAGAGCAGCTGTGAATCATGAAAAACCTTGAATTTTGGACACAGTAAAGAAAAAGCCTAAAAAAGAATGTAAAGCTGTGCTTAAATACATTGTTGTTATGCCTCTGTGAACTGCAAAATTAGTAAATGATATTGTTTTTAATAATGTAAGTGTTAAAGTGCATGAAATATTATATATTGCCAGGATAAAAACATTAAAAAATAAGAATTAAATCTGGAACCCATGTGTTGATTTATTTTAACATCTGTAAACAGTATATCTTTTCACACATTTATATAAACTTAACTAGTAAATATGACACTAATCTTGTCCCGTTGGTCTTTTAAGCTAAAAACCTCAATTATTATTACACCACTTACCCTAGACTGAATGGTAACACTGTACCAAATTTACACCTATATGTATGCAGAGGTGCAAATTAACTAATTACATGTACATTATTATATGTTACTGTAATTGAGAAGGTTTTTGTGTACTTGCACTTTTTAATGTAAATTAAATGAATGTATGGTACAAATAATTATAATTCTCTACATTTTTAGAAACATCTATTACAGAGTTAAAAAAGCTAAAAACCCTTTTAAAATCCACCAAAATTATATACTGTATAAAACATGTTAGCTGCCATGCTTGTCGAGAAATGAAGGAGTAAATTAAAGAATTTTGAGCATTGACTGAAGTGAGATTTTCAAAGTAAACTAATTTCATGGGCACCTGTTCCATCATGTTTACATGAAAAACCCCAAATCAGTTAGATAGGAACTCATATATAAGCCCTGTGATGTGAAAGCTCTGCGTCTTGATTATTTGTTTGGAGTGTAATTTGTAGAGATTTTTGCTCATATGGCCTTGTGAGTAATTTTAAGTGGTTGTTCACAGAACTGCCGTGTTTAATGTACAGTCATAGAGTAAATGATAAAACAAACAGAAGCACTGCCTAGTACTAGCCACCCGATGTACTTGCTTCCTCTTCAGGGATGAAATAAACCGAGAATGTGTGTGTATGTTTAGAAATTGTCTTGTAATATAAAATTAGAGAAAAATGAAGTGTGTATGTCGTGCCACTTTGAGCTCTACTGAATTAGGAAATCTGATGCCACCATTATTTCTTCATTAGAGTAGTAGCAGGGCTACTATTTTTATGTATGCATATAGAGTCTGACTCAGCATGTAGGCTCAGCCTGAATAATCATCTAGATGAAATAATACATTTTGCCGTTGAACTTTCCCAGCTGGATTTAAACCATTACGGTGTTTGTTTATTTGGAAATAAAATTGCCTACTCAGGCAGAAGAATTGCACTGATTATGGAGGATCCAGTTTAGCCATTTTTTTACATGTCTTGCAGGCCAGCTGTTCAGTACACTTATGGGAAACGACTCATGATCCTGGTTCTGTTTGCTTTTGTGTTCGATATTTTTCCTTTTGGTATAGGCCTGCTCTCTCCCTCTAACACCAGGAGGCAATGTTTACATTAAGCAACAATGTTAGCCGGGTTTCGACTCTGTGCCAACTCAAGTCCTTTTACTCTTTTCGCCTCCTCTGTCTTACTTCTGGCTGGCATACGCTCAGTTAGTCACTGCAGATGTTGCTGTAATGATGCAGAAGGCGCTCACACAATCAGACAGAATGGGAAAGCGAGCCAGGCGAAATTAGTCAAAATTACTTTGTCATTACCCCCCTCATTGCTCCTGTAAGTAGTCTGTAGTCTTTCCCCACAATTAGCCGAGAGGCGTGGATGCGGTGTAATGCCGCCTTCTCTCTCTCTCTCTCACCCAACCTTTGACTTTCACTGATGGCAGAAACGGTTCAAACTACAGGCATGTACAGATGTTAAGCAAATGTACTGGTTCGTATTTTCACATTCTTTTCCCTTGCATTTTCTCTGCTTAGTTAGTCACAGAGGATGCTAATTGCTGAATGGGCAAGATGTCACTGAGATGATACACAGCTGTGCTGCAAATATGCTCTCTTTATCTTCCTCTTGTCGCTCCCTAACTCCTCAACTCTACTGGGAGCTAATTATTGAACAGTAGCTGATTAACAAGGTGCTCAAATTATTCTTTCTTTTGCATTTGATTGCTTTCTGGGCTCACAGTGTTGGCAGTCCACACTCTCTTCTTTATTGGCCGGGTTAGGTTTTTTATGACACATAGCACATTTGTGGTTATGCAACATTTCAACATCACATCCAGATTATTCACTCAAGTCTGACACATTGAGTCGTACTAAACAATGTGTGCCTATCTGTCTGAAATAAAGACGTCCCTAATCAAACCTTGTAACTATGTCTTTATGGACTTGATTGGACTACATTTGAACACAATGGGGGGGGGGATCAAAGGTTAAGGTGCTGCAATGAAGGTTCTGATGGGACAGCCTTAAATACTAATTCAGTAACATAATCCGTGAAGTACTAAAGCCCACCATGAGAAGCTTTTGATTTACTTTTAGACGTTTCGATGTATATAAAAAGTCAGAATCCTAGAGATCATCAGAGTTCAAATTCTGCCTTCTGCCAAAGTCCAACATAGTCTTACATGCCCTAAAATGCCATGTAATAGGCCTTTTAAGATTGTAGGGAGCTGCTGATGGCTCACTTTTTGATGAAGGTTAACCCATTGTTCAATTTGGCACAACCAGTGAATGTGGTGCAACGAACAGTTATTTTGGAATGTAAATGATTATTGATTTTTAATTTGTATAAATGTTTACAAGTTTTTGTTTGCAAATTCAGGTTAGTGACAATTTAACCATTTTCAGTACAGGGAGGATGTTAGTTGACATGCTAGCATATTGTGCCATCTCATCTCATGGTTTGAATGGCACAAGGCTAACTATATTAGTGTGGGGAAAATGAATAAATTGTTGCAATCAATGTATAAATAGTGTTCAAATAACCTGAGTGGATGCCCTGTTAAAATCCTCTGAGGCAGCTGCCGATGTAGGCAGTGCAGTAGCTCACAGAGTTTTCAAACACATCCTACATCATTCTTCTTTGTTTTTGCATCTAACTGAAAAGTTTTCTGCTTCAAAGATGCTTTTTTCCTTCTTGCCGATGCTGCACTACTAACTATGGTCAGGGTGGAGCCAGTCTGTCTTAAAGGCATCCCGTCACTCACATACTCCCTTGAATCAGAAGCAATTTGAAGCTATTCCTATTCTGGATGTTATGAGTTGGTGGGAGAAAATAAGAGTACCCAGAGGAAGGCCACGTGGAGTCTTCCTCACACTGACTCAGGGTGAATCCGTGACTCATGCTATTGTTTAGAAATCGTTCTACCAGCTGTACCTCTGTGGTGCCTGTATATTTTTCTTGCCAGATTAACTTTAGGCAGCATTCATGTCACAGAGTGGGAAGTCATTTTCACATGCATTGTACAGTCTGTTTGAGAATTTAGCAGCAAACAGATTATGTAATTTTGCAGAATGTTTTTTCTTCATACTTGCCAGTTCCAGCAAAAGGAACAAGGACATCAAAGAATAAATTAATCAAGAACTAAAATAGAAGATGCATTCACTGTGAGTCAGCATTCACTGTGAGTCTGGATACATTATATTGTGGTTAAGAGTTAAATGTAGTTCATCATAATTGGCGAAATCCACAATCCCAGATCATTTATGTAAATAAACCCATAGGAACAGTTGTAGTTCATTGACTTCTGGTTATATTGTTTAAAAAAAATTTTTTTGCAACATAATTTACAACTCTTTATTGCAAATACTTTATTCAGTTTTATTTATTCAATGTTAGTTATGATAAGCTTACAATTACTTCTGCTACAGTTTAACATTTTTTTGAGTTGCTAAATAATCGTGTAAAAGAAATTCACTGTGTGAGGAAGACTGACAGAAGACAGAATGCCATCACACTGCCTCCGCCATGTTTTACAGATTATTTGGTATCCATTATTTAACTATAATTGACATATGTTTCAGTAAACAAGTAAAATAAACAACATGTCAGTGTCTAAATATACATGAACCTAACTGTATAACTATCTCCTAAACCTATACTCATTATAAATAAAAGTGTGCAGCCCTTTGCGAAATTGAAACTATGTCTAGGATTTCTTGCATTGTGCCCAGTGTTTTGGGACGAATCCTCTGCAACCATAACCATAATGAAGCAGATTGGAAGTTCTGAGATAGTCCAGCTGGCATGTATTTAGGTGTTGGATTAAACCCTGAGGAAACCCACAGGGACACAGACATGACAAATAGATCTGCACTTTACTGCATTAGATAGCTGCACTGAATGACCATTGTACTGTACCACATTAAACAATTTTGAAGCAAATATAAAAAGGAATAACATTGAAGTCTGTTGTCTCATGATTTCTTGAATTCCAGTCAAATGGCCAGTGGTTACTAGTATCAAGTTTCAAGGAGGGTATATTGCTACTCATGACTCCTCCCGCAGGGGTGTCTAGACCTGCTTACCAGGGTCATCTCCCCCAGCAGACACTGTGGCCAATTAATGTCTGCTCCAGTCACTGCCAATTGTGTCCGCTAGATGGCGCCCAGCCAGCCGGGGGCAGAACCAAGATACTAACTGAGATTTTCTTTTAAGACTTGCAACTACCTGAACATAATTAAATAAATGATTTGAAGCACACAATTTTTACGACATTTCTTCTCATATGCAGAGAAATACTGAATTTGTATTCAAACTCAGAGCTGCTGTACAATAATATGTGCACATTGCTAAATGAACCTGAATATCTGATAATATCACAATAACCATCATATAATATGATGCTAAACAAGACATGATGTGGAAATATTTAGAAATAACCACATTACAAAGTATAAAATTTAATTCACTATTCTGGCAACTGGTGCACATCTGTGCTCTGTCATAGATAAGGTGTTAGCACTTTGTGATGCGCCGCCGAGTTCAGAAATAATAACTTTTCTAATCCCATATGTATAAAAAAAGAGTTAGCTGTGTCAAATACAATATCAAACATTTTGGGTACTATTTTCAGGTTCATTTTACTGCCTTATTCACTGAATAGTCAGATTTATTAATATTTATTTAACTGTTTAACATTCCCGTCTGTGAGCATGTCATGAATGTACTTCAGGTAAAATTAAAAGTAATTTTATATAAAAACATTCCATTTTTTCAAGATCATATCTCTTTTTTTAAGTTTTTAAAGTACAATAGCACGTCACACAAAGGGTTGATCTTTCAAATGACATATTACATTTTCTACATATATTTAATACACATTTAAACAGAAACTGCAACACACTTGCAAAACATTTAGCTTATTCTTTAATTACATTTAGCCGCTTCAATACAACTGTGATGAGAATAGACCATTTAAAATGTATAATTGCAGTGTTTTTATCATAAAAATCTGCTGCTCACCCTGACTTTCAAAACCAAATCCATATTCTTCTAATCTACGTCTTGAAAATCAATTTCCAGAATATATAAATCCATATAAAACCGTTTGTTATTGTAAATAATGAAAACAATGTTCTCCTGGCTTTCCCAGTAAAAAGCCAAAACTGATCATTCATTCTCATAGCTTTTACATTTACGGCCAATCAGGAGAAAGTTTAAAATTTTGCACCAAGATAACAAATGAACAGGTTCTTTCTTTATCTGAGGAAATGAGGGAGCAAAATTAGCAAATCTTTACAATAGATAAGAACACTGTCCTGATTCGATTCCACTGAGTCATTTGGCAAAGTGATTCAGTTTGCATGTGTGCGCATACACATGCCCCCTCACTCATGTGCAAGAGACATCTAAATAAAGAATAGAAAACCCCAATAAATACATTCATTTAGTTAAAACTAGAGTAAAACGTATGTTTTGAAAATGTGAGTAAAAGTAAAATGTATTAAGTGACAGAAATACCCAAGTAAAGCACATATAGCTAAAAAACAATTTAAGTATAGTAATGAAGTACATGTACTTTGTTAATTACCCCTTTTGCTACCTACATCTACTGTTAAGTGTCAAAAAAGACAAGACATGGACCAAAAGTGTATTGCTGCATAGCCAAAGCTTCTCTCTCGTTCTAGAATAAAGCTCTGACGACTGGATCACGTTACATGGAGCTGGGGATTTGAGAGAGAAAAAAGCAGCCTCCACACAAAGCAGTGCAATCGGAAACCTATAAAGGTGGAAGCCTGCATCGTCTCTGACAATGATATCAGTTCAGGATATTCGCATCAGCCTGCCGCACACGTACAGCTCCTCGCAATGATGGCAGGGTCGATGAAGTGGAATGCATCTGTTTCACCCAGTGCTAGAAATAGGCAGAAGTGTTGATCCATGTCATCTGATGCTCTCAACATACAGACATAATTTAGATGCCATACAGATACAGTCCACTTTTGATCTGGAAACAATAGCGTTCCTCAGATAGCAGTGAAACTTAAGCTTTTTAGTGAGTTCTGTCATGTTCGCATTACATATCAAAACCTATTGTGTTTGTAATCATCTGGCGTTTTACCTGGTATGGTGTTTCTATTTGTCTGTTCTGTGGTAGTGGTTTATTATGCTAGCACCCCACAGCTGAGAATTCAAATCTCCACTGTGCAACTGGCTTAGCCAGACCAACCATGTCTTTATGTAAAGGGTTGGACTGTGGCATCTTCTATGTGATACTGAATACTGCTATTGTTCATATATATATATATATATAATTTAGTCAGCCACTGATTGTGCAAGTTCTCCTACTTAGAAAGATGAGAGAGGTCTTTAATTTTCATCCAGGAAATCACATTGTAGTTTTTTTAAAGAATTTATTTGTAAATTATAGAGGAAAATAAGTATTTGGTCAATAACAAAAAAGCAAGATTTCTGTCTCTCACAGACCTGTAACTTATTTAAGAAGCTCTTCTGTCCTCCACAGCCTCAAACAGTCAGACTCCAAACTCAACCATGGCCAAGACTAAAGAGCTGTCGACGGACACCAGGAAGAAAATTGTAAACCTGCACCAGGCTGAGAAGAGTAAATCTACAATAGACAAGCAGGTTTGTGAGAAAAAAAAATGAGCCTGTGAGAGCAACTGTACAAAAATGGAAGACATATAAGACCATTGATAATCTTACTCGATCTGGTTTCTCATGCAAGATCTCATCCCATGGGGTCAAAATGATGAGGGCAATGGTGAGCAGAATTTCCAGAACTACAGAGAGAGACCTGATGAATGACCTGCAGAGAGCTGGGACCAAAGTAACAAAGGCTACCATCAGTAACACACTACGCCATGTATCGTGCCATATATCGTGAGACTTTAAGCCAAAACATCCTTCCATCAGTGAGAGCATTGAAGATGGAACGTGGCTGGGTTTTCCAGCATGACAATGATCCTTAACACACCGCTCGGGATACGAAGGAGTGGCTCCGTAAAAAGCATTTCAAGGTCCTAGGGTGGCCCAGCCAGTCTCCAGACCTCAACCCCATAGAAAATTAAATTAAAGGGAATTAAAAGGCTCTAGAGGAGATCTGCATGGAGGACTGGGCCAAAATACCAGCTACAGTGTGTGCAAACCTGGTGAAGACTTACAGGAAATGTTTGACCTCAAAGGTTATATTACAAAATATTGAGTTGAACTTTTGTTATTTTTTTCCTCATTTTGTCTCTCATAGTTGAAGTGTACCTATTATGAAAATTACAGACCTCTGTCATCTTTCTAAGTAGGAGAACTTGCACAATCAGGGGCTGACAATACTTTTTGACAACACTTTTTGTGTATGTATGTAGGTATGTATATATTTGTTCTAAATTCGTACAGGCTGGATGACTAAGTTCACTGCTTTTAATTAGCATCTGGCTAATTGTACACTAGAGGGAAGTAGCAGAATAAGTTATTAGCCTTTTCACTCGCCTCGCTTTTGCATTCCCCTGTATCACTAGTGTAAACGAAATCAAATAAAATTAATGCTAAAATCTAAAAAAGTGTTAATTTAATGAACACTACTGTACTTCATTTCACTACTCTCACTCTATAGCTAAACAGCCTTCTGTGTTTTTACAATAACCAATACAACTAATATAACATAACTATTTTTTACAGAATAATAATAAAAAAAAATCAGGTATGCTAAAAGGTATGTATTGTAAACATACTTTATTATTCTTAAGAATAAAAAAATTGGGCACGCCAACCGTTGGGCCGCAAAGAAAGAATAAATAATCGCTAGAAGAACCATTAAGTTCCTGTAAATCTTTGGGTGATGTTGTCTCTCATTACCACTAGGAAGGAGCAGCCAAACCATACAATTCTATCTTCTATGAAACCGGTCCGTGTTGCTCCCGTAACAAATCCCATCTCCAATCCTAGATGCCACAGACTTAACAAACCTGTCTCCAGGTACATTAGAGATGAAAAACAATGGGGAACACCCCAGCTAACACACATTCCTCATAAACGTATAAAGGTATTTTTTGCACTTTTAGTCAGGATAAGCTACAGTGGGACTGTCTGTCTGTTTTTAAACTGTATTTTTTACCTTTGTGTGTTGGTTATTTTAAGTGCCTCTTTCACACTCAAGCTAATTTTCCCTAATCTGAGTCAGGACCAGACAAAAGCTGTGAGTGAAATGAAAGTGTTCATGTTTACCTCTATCCAGCTGGGATATCTGCCTCATAAAGCATTCCAGCCCCCAAAATAACTTCCATTATGCCGGAATGCTGGGGTAGGAAGGAATTTCACCCATGCGGCTAAAACGATTTGATGCCAAGCTGTGGGGAGGAAGCGGTGTGCGTCATCCCAAAAATATCTTTATCTGACGTCATGGCTCCAATCCTGTGTGTGTGTAAGTATGGGACTCGTAGCAGTTGGAGCAGAGGCACGCATTATTGCATCTGCATGCATACGTGAGGCTTTGGTGGTCTGTGCCAGCCTCTTGTGGAGTTTGCCAGGGGCTATTGAGTGCCCGCTTTGCAAATGAAAATTCACGCCACAAAGACAGAAGGGCGTTTGGAGTGATCAGTTACACCATGTGTTCTTTGTGGCATTTCCAAATATGGTTGATGAGTTTGATTTACCACCTGCTTTTTCAACTCAGCGTCTGTGTTTAAGCAGAGTGATGTTTGCTGTAATAGACAAATTTCATTGTGTCATAATTCAGGCAATGGACAATAGTAATAATAATAATCATAATAAAATAATTAATAATATTACAGCTTTTCAAATTCTCTGCACTTTTTTTAAAACTCTTTATTAAGGATTCAAAAACAAATGACATCACTTTTTTTACAGTCATTTTCATTTGTGACACACTGTTTTCCCATTAAATGAAAATCTTATTCTGTATGACCAATAACTACGACCCCCCCCCAATCCGTTTCCAACCAAGATAAGAGGTTCAAAGTTTTTGAAGCTTGTATAATAATAATAATAGTAATAATAATAATAATAATCATAATAATAATAATAATAATAATAATAATAATAAATCTTCTTTTCACTTTATTTTGTTCAGAGTTGTGGCAGGTCAACCACCAACCACAACTTGTGCTTAGTAATTTTAGGGGTGGACCGGGATAATGCAATGTCATGATGAGGCATCAATGGTCTGTGAGATCTTCATGAATTGCCATTTTTCCTGGATGGCTACACTGTTAAATTGACTCTTATGTAACCAGGATTGTTTAATCCGTCTATCATTTTTCATGCCACTGGGTCACAGATACACACAAGGCATTTGGTTTTCCATGCAAGCACATTGGTAAAGCATGTGTGGGTTTATTTATTAGCCGAGGCAAGGGATTTTATTTTGCGGCATGCAGTGTAGACTCTGCTCGTAAGAATGTGTGTATGTGTTTACTGGCAAATTACTGCCACCTCGGCTCCCCAAGAGCTAGTTATCACCATGGCGACCAAGGAAGCACAGCAAACCCTTCAGATAGACTGGTGTTCCCTCCCAGCACATTGGAATTGGAAAAAATACAATTTATAAATAGCAGATCTACAGATTACAGCCTCTTGCTGTTTTTCTTTTAGGCTTAATTAATTTGAAAGACATCATTTCATTCCTAATTAATACAATAAATTAAATATTGCATCATTAGAATCTGAAATGCAAATTAGGCTGGCATTTCTGAACAGAGAAATCGAGCTGCTCTTCTCCATTAGGAAGTAAATTACACCTGTCTGCTTATATAGAGTCACTCTGAGGTAATCTGCTCAGCTGCTGAACCTTACAGAAAAAACTGCCACATTTGGCTATTTTTATAGTAAAAAATGTTTATACTGACTATTAAATCATTATCTGATAAAGGACGAATGGAGAATGGAGTCTGAGAAATGTAGTCAATGGTAAAAGCTTTTTGTATTTGCATAATTTCTTATTCATTCCACTGATATTTAGTGTTAAATAGATCTTATATTTACCTTAAAAAGGAATGACCACAACACAAATCTTTGCAAACTTCTTTGAAAAACACTATTTGCAAATAGTCTTTGTCATTTATATTGTTTTACTAAACTTACAACACTCATAGCCAAAAAAAAGTAGTTGTATGCTGCTGTGAATTGCATATATCCTGGCCCTTGTGGCTCGGTGGGTAGCACAGTCACTTGGGTTTGTTTCTCCCCGGAAGCTCTGGCACGGTGGTTAATTGGGTAGCACTGTTGCCTCACAGCAAGAAAGTCACGGGCTCGATCCCCAGATGGGGCGCTCTGGGTCCTTTCTGTGTGGAGTTTGCATGTTCTTCCTCTGTCTGCATGGGTTTACTTCGGGTGCTCCGGTTTCCTCCCACAGTCCAAAAACAGGCAGCCAGGTGAATTAGAGATACTAAATTGTCCATGACCATTAATTGCTATGAAGTTGTGTACTGATAAAATGTGTGTAATAAATTACAGTGTCATCCATGACTGTAATCAAAAAGTTTAAAACGTGATTTTAAATTCCTAATAAAGAAATAAAAGTGCAGTTTTCATCTCACAAGTTCTAAGAAGTAAAATAACTTGTGTAACATGATCTGTGTTGTCAAAAGTATTTTCAAAGTTTATGTTAAACGATTAATATTCTAATAGATAAATAAGTAGCCTACGTATTTAAAATTGTACGTATTTTATAAATGAAAAATTGTAACTGAAAGGTCACTGGTTCAAGCTCCAGTGTGGTCAGGTTTCCACTTTTGGGCCCTTGAACAAGACCCTTAACCCTCAATTGCTTTAATAATAAACTGTCACAGTACTGTGAGTATCTTTGGATCAAAGCATTTTCTAAATGCAGAGAACATAAATATATAATTATTTTACCAGGAGATTAATTTTCAAACTTTAAATTGAAAATGTACTTAATAAATAATAAATTAGTTTGCACGTTCATTGCAGGTGCCCTGAATTGTTTCTTTTATTTTCATAGGCAATAAACATGTAACAGTCAACTTTGTCATGTAATTTGAGTTGGTTCTACCCTAAAGATGCAAAATTCACAACAACGTTAATGCAGATAGATTCATTAAGCATCCACAGTGCAATTTATCAGGCATGAAAGTCGTTTAAAGATGGTTGATTGCATGTGTAAATGAATACACTCACGCAATCAATGGTAATCTGATGCTTAACTTGAATCTTGACTGCAGTTACTGTGGCAGGAAGGAGATCATTAGCGCCTCATTTAGCAATGTAGTTTAGGTCTAAATGTCTACACCAGAATAAATGTATTTGTTTATAGCTCATCCTGTCTGCAGAGTCTTTATTTACTAACATTAGATTTTCTTTTTATAGTGACTATTACATATTAAACTTACACCTTGCAAACAAAGCAATTTGGAAACGTGCTCTAACTATTTGATTTTTATTAAGACCATTGCATTACATATGTTAAAACGTAGTTTATAAGTCACACGTCTTATATAAATGTGTTTTTTCTCCATATTGTATTGTAGTTTAAGCTCAGCCAGGGATAGCAGAAGTATAGACTATGACTGTGCAGTAAAGTGACAGTGATCACTGATAAAATGACCATTTATTGTCAGCGCAGTGTTTTCATTGAGTGAATATGGCTTGCATGGCAGGTTTGAAGTGTGCTGATAAAAAGCAGCTGTAAGCTGATAGGCTGGTTTCACATGGCTTTCACAGCTGCTTCTACATTATAGTTCTGAATTCAAAAGCATGCTTTGAATAGTTTGTTCATTTCTGATTGTTGTGCTCTTTGCTTATTGTCATTTTAAAGATTTTTGAGTGAAAATACATTAAATAATGTGTAATATGGAAAATGTGATGCTTGTAGTACATCAACTACTTACATACTTTCAGATCTTTACATGTCAGAGATATTTGTAATAATTCTATCATGTTTATACACATCAAATTCTGTTATCTTAAGACACAGTTCCCATTAAGATAAATATTCTGAAATCCTCTTGAGCCTGTGCTCAGTCAACAACATTGTCCCGATTTGCAGAATTGCAAAGCCTTGCACTCAATATGGTTCTTTACTCATTTAATTAGAAAGTCCTCTACTCTTTAAATTACTGCATGTACTGTATATAGCAGAGTGTGACTGCTTTGTCCTAATGTCTGTCGTTGGTTGGAACTGGCACTGAGAGCTCACTGTGAGTTGTAATTATCAATGTATAGGATGTTTGGCCAACCCTTTCTTGGGTGAGTGCAATATCTTTTTCAAGAAATGTTTTTTGTTAATATTCTACATTCATCATGTAAAAGTTTGTTGCTGACTTGTTAGTTATTAGTGAATAGAGGATTTAATAAATTAACATTTCTTACAATTCTTACACCCTGACTAATGCATTTGTCTGTCAATTGACTTCACTGTGGATGTTTTTTAAATCACATTGTGTGAACACGAGTGTATCAGTAATTACACCATTAGTAATTAGTAGTGCACCAATTTAACATTTAATAAAAACATTTTAATATTTTTAAGTGACCTCTGCAGAGGTGGAAATTAACAATTACCTTTACGTGTGTTACTGTCATTGAGTATTTTTGTGTTTAAAGTAGATTTTAAAACCTGTACTTGTACTTAAGTATATTTTGAACTAGGGATTGTAATTCACTGTAATTCATTGTAATTTCCAGCCAAAAACCTTTAAAAAATATTTTGGCAACAGTCAGAGCATTTACACAAGCATAAGCTATATTATGAAGAACTTTTTATGATTTAATAATTTTAATATAATAATGAAATACTAAATTAATAACTTAAAATAAATAGTATTACACACATCCCCAATGTTTTTCTAATATATTTGTGGCAACAACGATTGTAAGATTTATGTCCACTAGTCCTGTTTGCATTACACAGTTAAAAAATAAATAACATTTACTTTGACTACATTTTAAAGGGTAGATTTTTAGACTTTAAAGACTTTACATTTACTCTTCTTGAGTAAAAAAAGTATCTAAGTAATGGCACTTTTACTTGACCAGTAGAGTAGACTGTATTTATTACTTTTCCACCTCTGGACCTAGGTCACATGAACATTTTTTCAACCAAAAAAAATCTTCTGTTCAGATATACATTTACATTTTTGCCATTTAGCAAATGCTTTATCCAGAGTGTCTTACAGAAGTGCTTATTTTACCTTATTCTAGTGTAAGTACACAACAATCCATGAACATTCATCTACTAAACCCTTGGGAAAACAGACTGTTCTTTTCTGCAAGAAATTAATAAGAGCATTAGTAAGTAAATGAGTAAGTGCTTGGCACCACTTAAGTGCGAGTATGGAGAAGAGTCTTGGTCCAGAGTTATGCTTTTTCCCAAACCTTGGTGTGTTGTAAAGAACCAACCCACATTTTCACCAAAGAGGATGACTGAGCATGTAGAATACCAGTAACTAGTTGTTACAGATGATGATGGTGACTCAGTTTCTTGTGTTTGCTGGCATTGTTGATTTCAGTAGTGCATTCACGTGAGAAATGTATACAGATAGCAAATTTACCAGTGCTTGGTTTGAGTGGTACGGTAAAGCATTACTAAAGTGTTCCACAAAATCATCCATCCATGCAATCCACTCTAAAAGTGTCCACATACCTGTGATTAGCTTTGTTTACTTTAGGTGGTGGTACACAGGGTGCAGAAGAGTAAAAAAAAAGATCTACCTACCGACCGACCGACCTATATATAGAAACACTAAATTAAAACTGGTAAAATGTGCTCTGTACTAGAAAAATTAATCACTCATTGTTTTAGTACAAGTCATTTAAGCTTTACATTTCACTCTAAACATTTTTGTACTGTTTAAGTTGCTTTTACCATGTCATATTATACAGATCATCTCTTTTGAGGCACTTTAAAATATCAGCAGCAAATTGGCTCAAAACAGGGGTGCCCAAATAATTCCTTATAAGGGGTCAAAAGTAAATATAACTGAAGAGCCACTGGCCAAAACTAAAATGTTATGTTATTTTAATCCAGCATTAAATTAAAATATATCTATTTTAATTGTTACCTTAACCACTGTTGTTTGTTTTAATTAACAGAGCTTTTAATGATTTCAATGAAAGATAGAAAATATTTGAAAGAAGATGCGATTTAGAAGTAATGTAAACTAAGGAATAGAGAGAAAAGCAACTTTTTCACAAAAGCTCTGTAAAACCCGATGTGCTTTGGTAAATTAAACTGTGTTAAATATGTGGAAAACTTTAATCTTAAAGATTTAGTTAGGTTAAGAAATATACATTCTGCATTTTCCATAAAACAGACCTTGAATCTCACAGCACATGTTTTGTTTCATAATGCTGACTGATGTTTTAATCCTTGAGCACAGACACTGTCTGTCTGCAGATGAGGCAAACTGTGGGGGAATCTATTTTGGTGAAAGCATATTCATGCTACCTTAAATTTACCTGTTTTGATATTTTGTTTTTATATGTTAATTTGTAGTCTGAATACAGTTGATCTCTGCTGAAAGGAGCTCCACTGCCTCATGTTAAATTGTGGTCAGCTAATGAATTGCAGCAAGCATTACAGGTAGTTTAACACCTGTTAAATAAGGGACGACAGACCAGGTTTGGCCCACGGGCCAAGAGGAATTCATGCTAAAAACCAAGTATTATATGGTGACAGCCACAAATGTATTTTGATTTTTGGACCACTTTTCAATTATTTATTTTTGGTAAAAACAAATTTGTGAACTGGAACAGAGCCTGTTGTGGATCATTGAAAAAGGAACATTTCTTTGCATATAGTGAGCCTTTTGTTTTTTTGTTACGCTTGAGGCATTTCATTTCACCACACTGATTAATAGTCAAATACAGATGTGATTGTAAAAATACAGATGTGATTGTATGTCATCACATGTATTACAGTTTAACAGTTAAGTGTTGTGGAAAAAGTCATGGGATTTGATTGGCTTTAATGATTATGAAGAGAGCACTTGTTTGAGCTTAGTAATCGTAACTGCTGAGCTTGATGCAAGATAAAATATTTATGGCTCCCATAATTTTGAGCAGGCTGTATTGCAGCCATTTCAAGGCTAAAATAAATGGGGAACCAAAGAACATGCATTAGTATGCATTATGATTACCTCAAGCCCCTCTCTGCACAGTTTCCTCATTTTAGATTGTCACTCGTAAATGCTTACCATTAAACTAGAGGATCATTTTCTATCATTGGCACTTAGAATGAACACATCTTGCCAATATGACTATTGCACACTGTACAGAATGCTTTCTATATTCACAATACTTGGAAGCCATTTGCTAGTCAGTTCAGCAGCCTAAAATGGTGCAAAATAAAGTGAGTGGAATTGGATTAAAAATGTGTAAAATATGTTGTGCAAGTAACACATTTGACAGCACCAATTCAACAACACTGTAGGATGCATGATACCCATTGTGTGTTATTTTCACTGCACATTTGTCATGATCATTCATACAGATATATATAACACATATATTTATATACTGTATATATTGCAGTCACATTTTATGGTGGCTCAGTGGGGTAGCTATGTCGAGAATTTTGCATGTTTTCCCAGTGTCTCTGTGTGATCTACATTATTGGCTGCATGTTTTTGGACTGTGGGAGGAAACCAGAGTTCTCTGAGATCACGATCTGCTCTGGCAATCCATGATGGGAGCAGTTGGATGAAAATTGCATCACATTTTGATGTTAAAGAAAAGAAGTTTGTCAATTTGTCAATTTGTCTTTGTTGAACACACTTATTTTAGTTTTTTTTTTAGATTTACAATACCATTTTCATCAGTGAAATTGTCCTCTGCATTTTAACCCAATCTGTGCAGTGAAACAGACATATACACACTAGTGAACACTAGGGGGCAGTAATCACAAGTGCCCAGAGCAGTGGGCAGCACTAGCCATGGCACTCTGGGAGCAGTGAGAGGTTAGGTGCCTTGCTCAAGGGCACTTCAGTCATGACTTTTGGCTCTGGGAATCGAGCCGTCACCCTCTGATCACAAGCCCAGTTTTCTAATCACCAGGTCACGGCTGCCTTTTCAATATCAATACATGCTTGATAGTCTTTAGTTAGAAAGCTTAATTGAGTTTTTATTTTATTTTTATTTTCTGTTCTATCAAGGCCTATTAAAGTAAAGCTGGGGGTCATACTGCTTCCTCCACAATGTTTTGAAGCTAGAGGGATGTTTTTGTTTTTAGTCATTTTAGGTTCATGCATCTTTAATATGATTTTGTCCTGTTTTTTTTTAGCTAAACACAGATTGTACCACAAATTACTCACAAAACTGTACTTTACATTTTCTATGTATCTTAATATTATTGGTATAGAACATTTTTCCTGGGTGAAAACATTATCTGTATAAACCATCAGTGGGTAAAACACGGACTTCTAGTGCTCTCTCCTTTCAGTTTGTTTACAGCAATCTGTCGGGGTTGAGTCACGGTCACCCCTTGCTGCTTGTTTCCTGCATGCTGACCGCTTGCTGCAGCCTGCCACCACTAATCTAGATGAGTGTGGCAGAAAATGAAGCAGATCTGCGCACCTGCACCTTGAGTTATTAGCATTTGAGCGTGGAGGCACTAGAAGAAAAGCTTTTTACCAGCTCAGTGCACCCATATGGCATTAAGTAGAGAAAATACCACTGTTATCATTTCAGAATGTCAGTGTAAGTACAAAACATTAGTATTAGTGCTTGGATCATTAGCACAATATACTCAATCCCCTATTTTAGTCTGTACGCTGAAATGTTTGAAAGCACCATCATTGCAAGTGTGTTAATGTTTGTAAAAATGAATTTTGCTCTTTACTTTTCATAATTGTTGGTCTATTCAAGGCATAATTCAATACTTTGCATCGCACGCCTGCTGGAACCACTTAACCTGTGTCACTGTCATAGTAGGCCTATCCCAGAAGCAACATAAGAACACAACCTGGAGCAGTGCACCAGACTATTTCTGGAAATTTCACACTTCTTTACGCCTTCACCCAGAGGATAATTTGGAGTAATTAGTCCAGGTCCTGGCAAATCTCAGGGATTGTTATTCAGGCTGTAGAAGTTCTACTCAGACACTTATTTATATGTTTATAGTATGTATATATTAAACATAGTGTAAATAGTAGGTGAAAGTACACACATGGGTAAATGAGAACAAAAACAAGCCATGTAGTCCAAAGAACTCTTTGATCTCTATTTGATCAAACCATGGCAAATAATTGATAGGGGTAAGAAGACTTCAAGTGGTCTTAGGATCACAATGGCCTCATAATTTTGAATCTAAGATGCTTGACACAATCTTGATCCTTTTTACAGTTCCCAACTCAGTGTTGTTTAAGTTCAGATTGAAAAAACCCCATTTGACTGACAACTATCTATGCAGCACTCTTTTAATCAGGATTTTATGTTCAAGAAAGAAAGTTAGAAGGAAGTAATGACACTCTGATGCTCAATTATGATGAGATGAAAATTCAACTCTTTGGGTAGAACAGCAAGCACTTTGTATGGTGACAAAAGTACTTTATTTGTGGAACCTTATGATTGCAGCATTATGCTTTGTAGGTGATTCTCAGTTCCATGGAGAGGGAGACAGGCAATAACCTGACGAGTGCTGAAGGATCTGATCAATGCACCTGAATACAGAAACATCCATGAGTAAACCTCCCCAACAGCACATGTTTACAGTTCACTGATTCACACAACAGTTTCATAAAATATACAGCCAAAACTACACTTGTATATATTTAGCTCAAAACTACATATTCAGGTTAAACTACACGAGTATATATTCAGGTCAAAACTACACTGGGAGATCTTCAGGTTAAAACTACACTGGTAGATATTGAGGTCAAAACTACACTGAAATGTCTCTAAATGTCCTTTATGGTTCCAGACTTAAACCCAATTGAACATCTGTTGAGAGACCTAAGCATGGCAGTTCACAGATGCTTGCAATCCAATCTACCAGTGATGTGCCATCATCCTGCTGTGCAGCAATACTAACATTTTCTTGCAAAAAGTATTTTAAATAGTATGCTGGGTGAATACTTATCAATATCTGGACCTGACCAGAATGTTAATTTATGAACTGTGATGAAAATAATCAGTAATCAACAGAAACTGTGTCTAAATAAGTTCATATTGGTGATTTACCCAGCCTGGCCAAAAAAGGATCACCTCATGGGTTTAACTTAGCAAATAAGTAAGAGCCTCCCTTCTGATAATTACTACATGGGTGATTATGTTTCAGCTGGCAACAAGTTATTTAAACGTAACTGATGCAGTAAGTAGCTTCTCATTTATTAAACAACGATGTCAAAAGGTGCATTTTGTGGTTGTGGAAAAGAAGAGTCAAATTATTGGCATGCATCAAGCTGAGAAAACATTTAAAAAGTGGAACAGTGAGAAAACATGTTTGAGGAAGAAATGTGATCACTTAAATGATTGGTGAGATCAAATCGTAGAAAAACAACAGTAGAACTCAAGGATGTGTTTAATAGTAAAAGTAAGAGCATTTTCACACACAGTACAAAGGCAACTCGAGGGATTTGAACCAAACAGCTGTGTAGACTTAAGGAAACCACTTTTCAGTGAGTCTAATTGGCAAAACCGGCTTTAATTTACTTGGAAGCATAACTATTGCAATCGAAGAAGGTCATGTGGTCTGACGAGTCCCGATTTACCCTGTTCCAGAGTGATAGGCGCATAAGAGTAAGAAGAGAGCTGGCTGAAGTGATGCACCCATCATGCCTAGTGCCTACTGTAATTTTTTTTGTACCAGGCATCATGTTACGATGCTACATAGTCTATAAAAGCTATTGTTTTGTAAGATTTGCTTAAACATCGAGTATCTTTGGATGGCTTCACATGACTTGTGTCAAATAAAATGGTTGAAATGACAGTGTTTCCATGGCTGTATGATCATTGCAGACAGGAGTGTTTTGAAACTTTTTTTTCATGCTGTGACATTTTAAATATATGAATCAGTTAACTCAATCACATCTTGTGTTAGCAGATTATACAAACTTAAGTGTGTAGAGATAACGAGGTACGTACCTAGAACTGCCTATTAAAAATTTGTAAAAAAAAATAAATCTTTCAGAACCCAAATTCTATATTAGGCCTTTCATAGCCTCAGGGCTTAGAAACCTAATGGATGGTGAAAGTGTGACTTTTACAGACTTTGCTTTACAGCAAAAACTTCATTGTATATATGTATACCTCACATACTTCACCTACATGGTTGGTATTCCTTATAAAATGGCCAATGGGTAGAGCATCAAGACAGAGCACATTGTTCAATGGCATCAAAGATTATTTTGCTGACATATTATAAACCCAATAAAGCTATTGTTGATTTATATAGAATGTCAACAGCAACATGTGCTGGTTCAGATTCAGGCCAAGTTAAGTTGTACTCTAAATTGGCTCATTTCTTTCTTGGTGCTGCTCCAGATGAAGCTGTGCCAGTGAACACAATCCTCTGGATACTTTTTACTGCCAATGTAATTGAATAGTGATCTTACCTGTTATAGTTTCTTTAATAGAAAGCTTTATGTTTCTGAAAAATAATGTTAACCACTGCCCTGGGCTGAGGTTCTGGTATGTGTATTAAAGGTGATCCTATAATGTTAATATGTTACCACTTTTAAAAAAAAGTTCTAAGTAAAATTTGTCTACTCTCTTTTAATTGGCATTGTGAAACTGAGTTAAATTCTCTCGACAGGCCATTTAACATATCTAATGGGAAATTAGGCTTCCGCCATATTCACATGGTCAAGGAAATTAAAAAATAATGCTTCCTTGTGGTTTATTAAAAATATAGCTTTTCATTATTTGTGGTTTAGTTTGTGGCCCTATTCTTTTTAAATATACGTTCATCTGGAAATAAAGCTGTATAAAGATTCAACTTTGAAAGACTTTACTGCAGACTTTTGAGACAGAAGAGCTCTGCTGGCTACAATAGAGACTTAAGTCTATAACCTTTGAGCTCAGCAAGAGAGGAAAGGAGTGATGAAATAAGACATGAGACATATTAGCTCCCTTGTCAACGAGCATTCCTTCTCTGTCACCCCAATTTAAAACTGTCCAAAATATTGACTGGGTTCTGTCAACATTTATCCAGATTATCTTTGCCCTCAGCCTCTTGGGCAATATTTTCATTTTTTTTCTTTCTTTTTTGACTAGACATTCTTCTTTGCACTGGGAGAAGACTAGTCTCATAGAACTTTATACCTGTCATGTTTTCTAAAATTGATCATTATTGCAGCTAAATCAATTGCTGTCTGTTGATATTGACTATTTAAAACTGCCCCAATGACATTCCAGCAGATTTCAATCCATTTCAAAAGGGCAATAATGGCATAGGAAGGCTCTAGACAGGACTCCAGTCTGATGGATTTTACCTTATGTTATTTACTGCATTTCAACATTTACTGACATACTCAATGTCATTATGTCATCAGCAAGCTTGCAGGGTTTCAACTGTATCAAGTGGTGAGAGAAAATACAATTTAAATGGGTGTGCATTAGGGCTGTCACAATACCACTAAAATTCCATGATTCTTGATAACAATTTTGATACCATAAAAAAAATAAAATAAAATAAAATAAACTGAATTCTTATTTAAAAAGTACAATTTAGTTAATACCTTTATTTTTTCAAGTAATAAAAATAAAACTGTATTTTTATTTAAAACATAACTATATTGTGCCAGTAATACAACAAAACAACCAACTTTATTTTGGTATAGAATTTACTCAGGGTAGAATGCTTGTCCGATTGATTTGAATGGAACAATGCTAACGAATGAGGTAATTGCTACGTAGTTAGACCATTCGAATAACTTGACTTATAAAGCGATAACTTAATAGAACACTCACTAGTTAAACAGCTGTCTGGTTAAACAGCAAGGCAACTCACTATGATTCATCCTTTTGTTTTTGTTTTAGCTTTCTGGGCTTATTAGCATATTAGCCCTTGTGTGGTCTGGGAGATCTGAAACCTTCAGTGCCTTCTGGATAATAAGAAACAAGAACTGAATAGTTTTCAGAACTTTGGCATCCACTTAGTACCTAAGTATTGGTTCTTGTGACATCTCTAGTGTGTATAATATACTGTACACCATAAGGAATTTAGACCTGACCATGAGTTTTTTTAGACCAACTTGTAAAATCATGGACATTAATTAGAAATTGACCTTCCCTTTACTGTTGCACTCTTCCCTTTACGTTGTTTAAATGCTCTTCCCAGTGTTGACTTTCATAAAGGCAGCTGTCAAAAAAAAACTGTATCTTGCTCACACACAGGTCCTGTTAATGACTTCTCCTCAACAAGCCCCTAATGCTGTCGTTTATTTGAATAGTTTTACATTTTAAGTTATGTAATCTTAGCACATAAGACTTTGTGCTTAAATGTTTTTTTTGTTGTGGTTTTTCACAGAACATCCACAAACAAATAGGCAGAGCAATCAGTGGACTGTTAGGATGTCACCGATCAGCTAAGACTGCTTTTGATTCAGATACACCACGTGCAGATGTGGCTTAGTGGTTAGAGCTATGGATTTTTTATCTACAAGTTGAGGGTTCAAGCTCTGTTACCAGGATGCAGCTGTTAAGTCCTTGATCAGGGCCCCTAGGTAAGTCTGAAGAAACATCTTCAAACCTGCAGGGTGAAAAACTCTTGGAAGCAGACACTTATTATGGAGAAAGTGTTCATGCACGTATCTAGTGATGTATACTAAGATCTGAATCTATTTTATTGATTTAGTTTTTGGTCTAAAGCATCAGACCCCTCAAACACATGTCATGTCTGTATGTGGATGCTTAACCAGACAATAAAACACTGGGAATTATGAACCTAGTGTAGTATACCACTGCACAATCAAAGAACCCGATAAATGTTTGGTAATAATAGCTTGAAAAAAGAAGCTATTAATGCATTGCAGTCAAGTCAGTCATTCAGCTCAAATTAAAGATTTGGTTTGACATGTATTTTGGAGGGTGCAAGTCCCAGGAGGAAAAGTCAGGGTCCTTTCCTGATTCAAAGAAATGCTAGTAAGGTAAAATGTTTTTTACATTAAATGTGGACCAGTAAAACCACATTGACATTTATGAATGTAATGTAAATAATATAAAAATAAAATTATTATTATTCTGAAATTGGCAAATTTAGGTCAATAGTCAATATTTAGCCAAATGCTCCAACATTGTTTTCAGCTGTACAGTGCTTTATATGAGCAGGTCACTGGCTGTCCTTATGTTTACTAAACAGGTAACTACACCATTAGTGAACTACTAAGCACTAGATTTAGCTTAATTACTATACATACTGTCTTAATATCTAGTACAAGTTACCATTTTTTTGTCTTTGCCTTTACCCACCCGTAAGCCATATATTCTTCACATGTTCTCCTGAAGTCTAGTTGCATGTGACTAGAGACCAATGTCTCACTCTCTGACTTAAAATCATTTCACAATCCCTTTCCTCTTTTTCAAAACTATCACTCCCCCCCCCCAATAATCTTATAGTTCCAGTGGAGAAGATTAATTGTCTCCATTGTGCATGTGAACTGATATTCCCTGCCTGCATTCATCTTGGCTTTTCTTTCCCAACATCTTGTCATGTGACTCCACAGAGCTTTGTGTATAGTTTCCTGAGAGCAGGATGAAGAAGCTAGTCAGCTGTAAAGCTTAATGAGAGTCTTCTAGCCTCTCCAAAGGCTTTGGCTTATGAACAAAACCAATTTCCAGAAAAGTTGGGTCACTTTCTAAAGTACAGGAAAAACATAAAAGTACAAAGAAAACATTTATTAGTGTTTTCAGTGTTCATAAATAAACAATTCAATGTGATGTGCAACCCTCAAAGCTTGGACAGTGACAAAATACGACTAAGGTTATATAAGAAGCACTGTTCTGGAAAGATATACCATTAGGAGTTTAACTGATAACCTGTCAGGTCACCAAGTACTGTAAAATAGGCACATCATCAAAGGTTTATTTTTACAAGACCTGGTTCACCACTTTGTGCCAAAGTTTGTGATATAATTGTCAGTTATTTTAAAGATTCAGTGCAGTGTAGTGCAGTTCCTCATTGCAAGTCCAATTAATTTAGTTATTTTACCATAAACATATAAATTTTGCACAAAAACGGCATCACATTTTGTGGGCATGCAGTGTTTGTAGTATTTTGGCGAGATGTGCTGCCATCAAGTAAACACAGGAATTCTGTTTAAAAAAAAACAAACAAACTGTGAGCTCTCTTAATAATAGCATTTTATGTCAACCTGGGCTCCCTCAAAGTACTGGTATTTGGATAAAATTAAGAGGGAGCAACCAAATCTTTCAGTAGCCTTGAAGGAAATCCCAGCATTCAGTGCAGCACAACTTAGAATAAATGTGAAACAACAAACTGAGTTATTTTAAAATGTAAATTATTTTTTATATATAATAATTTTTATAATTTAATATTTTTTATTTGTATAAAGGTGTACAAGTGTATTCATTTGTGACAATATAACGTTTTCAGAGCATGGTTTTCAATAGTGCATTGCACGATTCAAATCAGTGTTCATGTTTAATGAATCATTATTCACTTTAAACAGCAGAGGGCTGTTGCCAAATTGGTAGCCAAATTGGCTTAATTCAAATTGTTTTGTGTAGTTTGTATCAACCTCAGAAATAAAAGAGCATTTAATACTTAGAAAGATAATCAAAAATGTATTTTTAAACAACCCTTTTGCCCTATTTTAGCGATCTTAGACGCACACCGCACAGCTTATTTTAGGGCGTGTCAGTATGTCTTTGCTATCATAACAACAGAAAAAGTATGCCCTGCATGGCTTGAAACGCTCAAAAGGCTTGTACTAAGTCTCTTTAATCATGCATGTGTTTTGGGCGTAACTTGCAATAAACCAATCAGCATGTCACTTGCCATTTCAGAGCCAGGTGCAAATACCTGTCCACCCCGACTTATCCAAACACCTGAAGCGCATTTTCAGCAAACCAAATGATCTTTCTAAGGGTCATTCTTAGGTTTGCATTCGATTGAAAGCCATTTCATGCACTGTTGTAGGGATGATATACAGTGTAATCAGCCAGGTTTAATGGATAGCCATGGTCCCACCCATCCAGGGGGTATTCCCTTGAAGACTGCAGGGCAGACTTGGCCAATATTTAAGAAAATTTGAGAATACATGTATAATGTTACACATTGCATTGCAAATCACCTGGAATGGAATGGGTCCACTTATGGCTCACATACACCAGAGCATTCTCTGTTGTTTTCGCAGTTGCACATGTGTGCAATAAAGCCTGTCCAGAACCCTGGGGAACCCAAATACACCAGCTCTGGACTGGCATGCATCATGGGGAATTTAATGTAATCATTGGCATGTCGGAAAATGCGTTTGTGCACTGCTGGGTGTGCTTAAAAGGAAGGGGGTTGGGATGGAACATGCCTGTGTTGACAATTCACTGCCAAGATAGCAATGAATGTCTGACTGTTGACATCTACCTTGGTTGATTTCAATCAGTAGCACAGCTGTGTTTTCCGCTGCCAAGATAGCAATATGCCAGAAATTTACCTGAACACATGTCATTCCAATACCACCATGCCCAATGTTGTAGATATTTTTGCAAGCATCGTTGCTATTTAAATGACGAAACATTGTGACAATAGACTGTTGGCAGGGTGTAGGATAGCAATGAACATTGCAACATGCTTTGTGCAGGATGTGAGATAGGGCTCTTTGTCTTCAATTTAATTTTGTTTAAAAAAAAAATCAGTAAATGGCACATTTATAAAGAAGAATTAAACAATGGCGACCAAAGAGTGATTGGCAGATCATGTCTTATATACAGCAAGAAGGGGCAAAAATCAACTTCAAAAAATGTAGCAATCAGTATTTGTAATGAACAAAGTACAGATTTCAGTTTTGATTGCATTTTTTAAAAAGGGTCCCTTTTCTGAATGTAGGGTTTGTAAAGAAAAGCTCTAGGGGCTCATGGTCCTTCCACAGTTATAAACTTATCTGAAGTGAAAACTGATCTAAAATGGGTAGCACAGTCAGTAAATCACCACTAACTTTCTTTGTTGTACTTTAAATTTCAATAAATCTGAATGATTTATTGTGATTCATTCTGCTTTTTATTCAGCCAGAGTCTTTGGCTGCAGCTGCGGATTTTTCCAAAGTGCTTGTCTGTGTGCATTGTCTGACGCATCATGCTGATTAAAAACAAAAGATACCTTCTCATGCAGCGTGACTGCCTGTTTGCTCCAGAGATTGCAGAGTTATTACAGAGCAGCCTGCCTAGCTTACTGATGATGAGTCTGGGCTTTAACAGAGAGCAAGCTTAGGACAAAAGAATTGTAGCAAAAAGTTGAAGAAAACCTTTCACACCATCACAGGCTTTATCTTTTCATGTATGTAGTTTTTCCTTTAAAAATAAAAAACAAAGCTGTTTTCTAACTTGAATCACCCTCTTAGTAAAAGTGCCTGGTAAATTGGAAGATTCTTGCTTTGTTATTAAAAATGCAGCATAGATTTTGTTTTTCTAGGTTAAGCTATGGAAACCACAAACTATCTGTTTTTATAAATCACATTGTGCAATTGGCCTGTTCAAACTGGAAATTGGAGATTAGAGTTGAAAACACTACTAGCAATTGCCCATTGAGGATGCATATACTTTTGAGTCAAAGTGATCAATTTTGAGTATGTCTGGAGAGAACTGGTGTTGTTTTAGCAGTATAGTCCAAAGGTCACTGGTATTCATTTTTTCATATTGTAACAGCTTTTTCTGATTTGTAATTGTAATTATATATTTGTTCAGTAATTTTGTTTGAGCGTTTAACTTTTTAATGGCGCCAGCCAATGACTGGAGCCAGAAATAGATGTGACAGAATAGTTTAGAAGCCATTTAGTTGTGTGGAATTATTGAGAAGATCAAAATGGAACATTAATCAACAAATGTTTCAAATACTGACAAAAAAGTGTTGACTTAATTGATAATGCTGACCAGTTACAGAAGCCTCATGCTGGTGTGCATGTTTCAGACTTCATGATGGTGGTATGAGGGCTCGACATCCTCTCGTGCTCACAGCACTGCAGCTTTTTTGCTCAATTGGCATTTGCCAGAAAACAGCAGAATTGGCAGGTCCACGTTTGGCACCCCATTTTCTTCACAGATGAGAGCAGGTTCACTTTGAGCAGATGTGACAGATGTGAAAGAGACTGGACATTGGATAATGTTGCAGCCAGCATACCATTCACCAACATGAACGGTTCAGTGATGTGCAATTGAAGGTTTGGGGAGATGTATCTTTGGAGGGCCAGAAAAACCTCCATATGAGGCCAACTGCAATGCAACAGTTCCTGGTTGATGAAGACTTTGGCATTGTTGACTGGCTGCCATGTTGACCACGCCATAATTCAGTTAAGAACCCCTCGGACATTATGTATCCGTTCATCTGACTCCAACAACATATAGCTCCACAGACTTTCCTAGAGATCATCATTGCAATCAGTGGTTATATAGTCTGTCTTGGCTTCTCAGAGGATTAGATTTCAAATTTGTAATTAGAATGAAGGACTGGTTCGGAGAATAGAAGGATAGATGAAGGAGGAAATGACACTTCACATAACTCTCCTCACATGCTTATAGTTTTATCTGCCCTCCACGTGGGGGGAATGTTTATGTATTATAGAGGCAATTCAGAGATGAGCACCATCTAAGCCTCCATGTGACAGTTTAATTTAAAATATCTATTTGATTGTCAGAGACACTCAGAAATAGAAAAAAACTTGAGTGTAGTCTTGAGACTTCTCTAAACTAAACAGTGTTTACATGCATGCATGGATTCCGGTCCCCAACCCTTCCTGTTCCATCTCTCGCTTTTTGATTTCCTCTTGCCTCTTTGCTGCTGCTCATCGCAGCTTGATGTTTGACCTCATGATTTTTTGAAAAAGCATAATGATGATGTATCGCTATCAAATACAGTTATTGGGAGCTGTTTTGCTTCTCATTTTCTTATAATCTGCAAGCTAAATAGTAGTGCATGGACGTGACTCTCCAGTTTCACTTGCTCTGTCCTTCACTGTCTGGCAGAGGCAGTCAGTGGAGAAATAATAAAAGGCCACTTAGTTTCAGGACCTCTAGCAGGTTTTGGCTTAAATGACATTTAGCTGACAAAAGGATGACTACTGATCCATCATTGAAAATGTAACATTGTGACCCTGGATCGAGACGATGGCCACCACAGGGATGATGGCAAATATTCTGAAGACCTAACCTTTGGTTGCTGTGTTTTTATGATTTTATCATCTCCGTATGTGTGTTACTTTAGTTACTTTCTTTTTTGCCTACCTGCTTTAAATTAATTGTAAAGGAATGTGTGAATAATGAACTGTAATGAACTGGCACCATGATCAGGGTGTATTACCTGCTTTGCATCTAGTGTTTGCATGTGACATCTACCAACCTATTTTTTTTCTACTGCCCCCATTAGGGGTCCCCACAGCAGTCTGCATCATTAATTTGGCATGTTTTTATGCCGTATGCCTGACACAGCCTTCTTATTTGCCTTATTTTGGAACCTACACTACAATGCACTGGATTATGCATCCTTGTGGCTTGGTACCTATAGGACAATTGAGTGTTTCCAGTAAACCTGGCTGCTTGTTTTTGGAATGTGGGAGGAAACCGGAGCACCTGGAAGAAACCCACACACACTGTCATCTTCTCTGACTCAATCCTGCATGCAATCTTTTGAGTACATGAGAACAGATAACCCAGTTATCAAAGAACTGCTAAAATTGGACAAACAAACAAAAAAAAACCTTTACTCAGGTGTCAAGTTATTTGTCTCCCTCATCCAGACAGTCCTTAGTCTGCTGGATTCCCAGTCATCATGGCATAGAATGCAATGAAAAAGCAGATAGCTTGGTGAAGAAATGAATAACTTTGAGATACAGCCCAATAAAGAATTCCTACCCAGATATCAAATATAACTGCAGAATAGAAAGATTGGTCCCGCAATTCCCAAAAAAGCAGCATAAAGTAACTCCCCACATCAATGTTCAACACAACCAAGACTTTCTAAAAATGCAACACCAGACAATTATAATGCTGAGTTGAGTCATACTGTCAAAACCCTCCGGCACCACCTGGTATACAAAAATGTATACCTGTTTTGCATCTAGTATTTCTGATGATATCCATCCTCCACAATGTACAATTACATTCTTTTTGTTTAGTTTTTTTATATACTTTTTGCTGTAAAAAAAAACAATATTTAAATTGTGGTTAAAACACAACAAACCACCAAATTAATAAAAAATAACACATTCCTTTTTATGTGAATTAATTTTATTTTGCTTTTCTAACACTGTTTTTGTGTTACTTGTGTGTTGTTATGGAACTCCTTTTAACGATCACTTTAAATTCATGTTCTCATCTCTGAACTTTATTTGCATTGTCCTTGCTTCGTCAGGTCCTACGTTACATTTTTTCTGATGAAATGGAGACAGTGCATGTGGCAACCTCTTCTGATTAACAATGTCAACACTCTTCACCTTAGTGACCTCAATTAGTTAATTATGTGTTAAAAAAGGGAGGGCAGATGTTTATATTTAGTTGTATCAGTCAGCTGTGCTCTCCTGGGATCTGGTGCATCGCAAGGACGGTGTCAGGACACGACTGTTTGTATGTGCTAAGCACACAGGGAAACACAAGCAATTTGAAGTTTTAATTGAGTTTTAATCCACACTGAATATCTTTCAACCAGATCCATTGGTACATGCGAGGTTAACATCATACCCAAATCTCAGCTGGGAGCCATTTTTGTTTGTTTGACTTTGTCAAGGATATTTACACAAGTAAAAAAAAGAAAAAAGAAGTCCCAATTTACCGTGAAATAATGTAGCCTGCTGATTATGCCTATCAACAGATCAAACAAGTTTTTGTGGTTTCATTGAACATTTCATATGGGAAGCCTGTCGATCGTAGCCTCATCTCAGCAGGTTGGGCTAAACTGAGCAGGGGTTCTGAATTCTCCAAGTACATGAGAGGAGCTTTGACATGTGCACTGTTAAAGATATTTTTAAAGAAATAAATCACAATGCTGCCACTTGCTGTGTTCTGACAATAATGAACCTCAATTTTCCAACAATGTTAAATACATATTTGAAATGATATCCATTTATTTGAAGGGTGTAATCTGTTTTGGTAAAGCCAGTTTTGCTGTCGTGTTATAAGTGTGGATGAAGTTTGTGGGGGTTGGGTTGGCAATGGATTTTTAGAAAGCCAGTTAGAGTAACTATTTTTATTTTTGGTGTGCTTCTCATTGTCAACTTTTCCCAGATATCAAATGTTATTGGAGAGAATAGCTAACCATATGAGAGTGTGTTTCATAGTGTATTTAGCTCTTGACACAATTCATGTGGGTAGCATTGTTACCTCACATCAAAAAGGTACTGGGCTCAATATCCGGGTCCTGTCTGAAGTTTTCATGTTCTCCCTGTGTCTGGGAGGAAAACAGCACTCAAAGTAAACCACACACACAGTCCAAAAACATACAGGTGAAATTAATTAAAGATACAAAATTGTCCATGACCGTGTTGAATATAATCTTGTGAACTGATGAATCAATGTCAATGTCATGAGTTACACCATTTAGTTACATTCATGACGGACAGTAGTTATTCATTACGCATCATGCTATTGTTAGATTGTGAAACTCTATTATAAGCCCATATTATCCGCTTACCAATATATTTTTAAAGAATATTAATGTTGCATTTTTCTCTTTTTTCCTTTGCAACGTTTTTCAAGTGTTCAAATGCCCTGATTTCAACACACTTCCTCCTTAACACTGGTGTGCTTGCAAGTGTTTTACATCTGTGCTACCTGGGCTAGCAAACCAATGTATTAAAAACACATTAAATGCATATCTGGAACTGTAGCACTAATATTTGTCTTTTTCTGTGCTTTTGCTCATTTCTATGTGAATGCCATATTTTGAGGTTTAATTAACATTAAGACAATCATCTAGCCCATTGCTAAAATATGTGAAAATTTTAATTTCCTGCATTTGTTAAATATTAACATCAAACACTAACTCGACCACAATTCTTCTCCCACCATCTTGCTTGAACTGTAAACACCACTGCTGGTGATTCCAACACTTAACCCCCAGTATTCACATAGGCTGTAGCATTTTACTACTACTACTCCACCTAAACCCATATTCAAATTAACCATATCTAAGAGGGTCAGGTTTAGTTCATTGTCAAAAGCTCAAAATTATAATCAGGTTTAAAGGATATTGATTAAATGATGTACATTCCATTACAGTAAAGTAAAGCAGCTTCAGAATCTACAGCTTTGAACAAATAAAACAAATAAGAAGGTTAGATCACAATATCATATAGTGTAGTATGTTTAGTATTCTGTGCAGTTAAAGATTGTCTTAACAGTTGCTGTACTTTTATCTTTATTTAACTTTGTGAATCTCTGTGTGGTTTTAAATAAAAACCACACCAACAAATCATGGCTTCAACTGTAGTACTCAGAATTTGGACTATGTGGTAAATCTTTCCCATAAGTCAGTGCCTGATACAAAAGGAATTGTAGACTCCCTCACGACAAGAATTGTTATAAAAGTTAAAATCTCTATAAACCAATGCCTTTTTGATAGATGAGGTGGTTCAGTCCTCAAAAGGTGGAAATCCAGCAATATATATGAACTGCCTTGAAGTGGATTTTCTGTCAAGACCAGACCAAGAGGATGACATGTATTCCTTGACCATCTGTTCAACAAAAGTTACAAGATGCAAATGACATTTACATTACATTTTCGGCATTTAGTAAACACAAAAGTTCAAAGTGACTTACATTTGTGATTGTATATATTGTCTAAACAATTGAGGGAGAAGGGCAGGTACCCAACAGAGTTAACCTGACAGTGGTAGGGCTTGAATCAGCAACCTTCTGATTACTGGTCAAGAACCTTAACCACTAGGCTTCAACTGCCCCTCTAGATGTTTCCTAATCTTTAATAAAATTTAATAGGTTTCACAGGGTTTGGAATCAAAATATTAATATTAGAAATCCACTGTATACAGTCAGTAAATCCTGTTACAAGCTGTGATGCAAGCAGCACCACAGTTTGAGACTTTTTTGCTACTTCATGTCTTTGACAGTTCTTAATATATTTTTATTAAATCCATTCTGTTCTTAAGGACTGTGCACTGTCAGTGTTGCTGTCAATCTCCTGAAGCTTTGTAGTTTGGCATGGCTAAGTCACTCTTAATTCCCAAAATCTTCTAGAATATTTCCTTCTCATGCAGATCTAATCAGCAGCTACATGTACTAGATTACCGTTTCTTTCAGCCTGTATAAAAATAAGTATAAATTCCCAAACTAATTCAGCCTGTACTGTGAATGACCAATCAGGTTTAAAACTGGAACTGTGTGTAGAAAAAAAAAAGTTTAGTCATTATTATGATGTGGATGAAGATCAGACCATATTTCACGAGAGATTAATGCAAACAAACTCTTAATTCCGAAAGCTTTTCAAACTACCCGCTGTGGTAAAAGACATGCACACATTACTATGCATGACCAACATCATTCTGACATCATTTGGGAATGTTAGTGGTAATTTTAAGGTTGTTAAATGAACAAAGTAGCATTAACAAGGAAACAAATTTAGAAAATTGAGGACTTGCTGCCTCTGGCTACATAATCATTCTGTTTAAATTATGATTTTTTTTTTTTTAGAACTTTTTTTTTTTTTAGAATTTCTTGAATATTCTTAAAACCATATCCATGCCTGAACGTAATTGAGTAAATAATAGAAATATGTTTTTTTCTGTTTATTTGAGTACAGAAATAGATTACAATCACAAGATTACATGGGGGTGGGGGTGGGATTATGGCTTAGAGGATTCACATACTGTTCGGGGTGTTAATGCATTGTGTTCAGTTTTTTGCAGAAAAGCCAGACCCACCACAGCCCTTACCACAAAAGTTTAGTCAGGCTTTAAGATATTGTCCCTGAATTTTATTTAAGTGGCTTTTATCATATGAAATTTAAATATATGATAATATGAAAGATGGTGCATGTGTTAGGTTCTGGACGTTCACCTGACTCTAAAATGACAAGGTGAAGTGTGTAAGATTAGACTTGGAAGAAGTTGCATACTTGTAGATCTTAATATCATCCAGGTTTGGTGTTCGTGTTCAGATCATTGATCATTTCTACCAAATACATACATGTTAATTAATTATGTTTTATTGACAAAATAAAAATGGTCCAAAACATTTCCTTAGTTTGCTAGTACAAATGAAAAAGGATAGTCACATATAAAATATCTGATTGCATATTTGATTTGATTTATTAATAAGTTTGGGCACTTACTAGTTAATTCTTGCGTATTGATATCTATATATGTTTCTGTGACCTTTTTAGTACTATTAATATAAATCTATAAAATGTGTTTTATTCCTCAAAAGCCAATTTATTTGACACATTCTTAACAATAAAAGAAAATATATACAAATTATTTTATAATAATTTCATTTTTTTTACATTTTGTAATTTGGGGTCACAAATACATGGCGCATAGGAATCGTACAGCTAACTGGTCTCTAAACATATTTTGATAAAACCTTTGATAAATATTTGCATGTATTGACAGTTCTGTGCACAGTGGATTATGTGCACATGCTTCCTCTTCAATTCAACTTTGGTCTGCTTTCATTTAAAGCTATACAACAAACTAAAAATTGCTGTTGTCTTTCATAGAGAACAGAAAGCAAAGAAGAGGCACTCTCTCCATTTCTACAAAGAGACGTGTCACTACTAATACTGACACCCAGGACAATATTGTCCGTTATATTGCGAGTTCTCTATGTCAGCAGCCGGGATTCTGTCGCTCCCAGAAGGCACTGTTTTCCCAATAGGGCTACACTATAAAAAGAACAATCAGAGTGGTCTGATGGAACTAATTTCATCTGGCCTTTTAGTCTCTCTGCTTCTCTGGTCTCAGTCTGTCTCAGTGATTCTTGGCTGCCTTACTTTGCAGTCATGTTTTATCTCTGTTCATGATTCATTCTACTCAGTAAGCTCCAAAGTAAGCAGATTTGTCCAACTCCCTTTCCCTTTTTAAGAATGCTATTGTGATTCATGGACAAAGCTCTTCAGAGCAAATATTCTCAGAGTATTTGATGTATAAACATGCTTAGCTTTCCAGCATGAGGGAAACGAAGAAGCTAAAAATAATATAAATAATGAAACAGCCCTCTTGGAACAACCCTTGATTTGGTATGCAATGTCCACTCTCTGGCAGTTCAGTCAAGCTCACATCAAATGCCCCAGCTGTGATAAATAGATTAGGTTTTAAACGTAGGAGGCAAATGAGTTTTTGTGCAAATTGCAGGGACTTGTCACTCTCACTAATAAGTCGGGATTTTCTTGCCAAATGTGGTGATACGAGTTAAGAGTCGGCAATACATTCGTTCATTTGCTTGTACAATCACAGTTTCTGGAAAAGTTTGGATTAAAAAATGTGACTTGTTAATCTTCTTGAATCTTTATTTAATTGACAAAAGAACAAAAAGTAAATGGGGACAGCTGGAAAAAATTACAACCCCACACCATAATTTTCCCTCACGAAACTTTACACTTGACACAGTGAAGTCAGAGAAGTACCCTTTTGACCCTGTCCTGTCATTTTACACAGCGTACTACTTCGTGGCTGAGTAGCTGTTGTTCTCAGTCACAGATATAATTCCACTGACAGTTGACTGTAGAATATTTAGTTGTGAGGTGATTTCATGACTGGACTTGTTGCACAGATGGCACCCAATTATGGTACCAGGCTGTAATTTGCTGAGCTTTAAGAAATGAAAGAATTGTTTATACAATTTAGAGACATGTTTCCATCAAGTAATGTGTTCCAGGGATGTGCTTAAGTGGCCTACATGGAGTCCAGTTTTCTGTTACTTATCTTTGACAGTTTATTTGCGCATATAAAACAATTGTTTATTGTTTCATCTAATTTTGAATAAAAGAAAATTCACATTGTGGTGATCAGTTGGCTTGCCATTATAGTATGGCGCTTTCCCTGCAGGCAACAACGGCCATGGGAGTGTGGTGCCCCATGATGCCTTGCAGACAGTCTGTAATTTTTTACAGAAATAAAAGTTGTTTTTTTTTGGACAAAAATGGTGTTTGCTTGCATGTACATAGATACTTGGTGGTCACAACAGTTCTTACTGAAAATGAGAAATGTTTTTTGGTGCATTATCAAGTGAACAACTATGTTTTACACTTACAAACCACATCATCTAGCAGACGACTTGTTTATGTAAAGATTATGTAAATTTTGACCATAGAAAAGAAGCTCTATCCAAATAGCAACAGCATGAGCAAGTTAATATTATGGAGTGGATTCCATTCATACACACAGTGAACATTGTTGTTTTTCTGCCTGAAGGGTACAAATTATATTTAGTAGTAACAATTTGATTAATAACATGTCTTGATTTATTGTGCATGGTGAATATTTTCCTTTTCATTCTTACTGCACAATTGTATTGCGAACCCTTTAAGGCGGCAAGCAAGCCTGCATATTAAAAGTTAAAAACTGCTTTACTAAGCATAAGCAAACAACAACTTCATTTTTCCCAGTTTTTTTCTCTGTTTATGAGCAGACAGCAATATTTATTACCTAATACGATGTACAGCATACTGTGGTGTAATATCCATATGAAAGGTAAGGATTGAGCAAATTTTGATTAAAATTGATTTTCTTGCCCTTGGGAAGTTTGATGTCAAACTGTTGCATGCACATTTATGAAACAGATTCAGTCTGTTGACATTAGGAGAGTGTTTGATAATAATTAAATCCCTTTTACACAAGACAAGGTGACTCAAGACCTGTATAAATAACCATGCTGTACCTCAGCATTTCCTGCTTGCTCTTGTCATATTGAGGATGGCTAGAGCCTATAGGGAATAAACTGAATTGTTTTTATTTTTCTGGATTGACTTTTAAAGACAGGTCTACTCTCAGGCTTTACAATGCAAAAGGTAGGAATGCAACACAAAATCTCCCCACATTACCATTTGGTGACCATTCTTAATGTTATACGCTCTTTAACATCGCAAGTACAAACACCATTTTTGGAAACATAACATTTCTTGAACAAAGTGAAATTTATTTATTTATTAGGATTTTAATGTCATGTTTTACATTTTTGGTTACATTCATGACAGACACACATTTTCAGTATTCATTACTCAAGGTTAATCTTTTCACAAGTTTATGTTAAACACTGTCATAGACAATTTTGTCTCTCCAATGAACCTGGCTGCAAGTTTTTGGACTGTGGGAGGAAACTGAGCACCCGGAGTAAACCAACTTAGACACGGGCAGAACATGCAAACTTCTCACAGAGAAGACCCGGAAGGCCCCACCCAGGGATCGGACCCAGGACCTTCTTGCTGTGAGGCGACAGTGCTACCCACTAAGCCACCATGCCGCAGGTGTATTCATCCT
>JAYDZG010000036.1:10197085-10222287 GCA_034509265.1 Microcambeva bendego
AAGCCACCATGCCGCAGGTGTATTCATCCTCTTCAACCTTTATTATCTGACAAAAGCTACAAAGAAATTGTGTGGACTTGGATTTCTCTGGGTTCTGTGAATCTTGATCTTTCCCAGATCTGAATAAAAGCTTGGTTTGAAACTCCAGTGTCCTGCACAGTTCACTGAAAGATAAACTACAATATCTGTTATTGTTTTTTTTACCAACATAATTTTCCAAATACACAAAAACTCTTGACTAAACTGACACACATTTCCACATAAGGCTTCTAAACTAAGTGGTTGTTAAATCTCATAGATGTTACTTTATTTAAAACATTTCCCTCCCAGAATTACAATGGAGTTGTTTAAATTGCATAACATTGCTGGATCTGATACAGTCACAGCATTACGAAAGGCTATTAACAAATTCATATGGGGTCCCCTTCAATTAATAAATTGGGTACAGGGCAAAATTGACAAAGCAACAAATTAGCTACAGCCAGTGTTTGTCTTTCCACAATGCTTTTCTGTATATTAGGTGTAGCTTATAAAATAATCTGTGAATGAACTTAACATTGCATGGTGGCATGGTGATGAAGTGGGTAGCACTGTTGCCTCACAGCAATAAACAGGGACAGACTGGTGATCTGGCATACCGGGCATTTTACTGGTGTGCTGATGTGCTATTTGGACTGACAGTCTCGACACTTAAAAAAAAAAAGAGATTTATTGGGTTGACTAAAACATGTAGATCAGTGGCCCAATTGACACTGGGCTTGCCCAATCACATTGTTAAACACCAACCCCTTTTGTGTTGGTCCTACTTGCGTAATGCATTTGGCAAAATAAAAGTCATATTTGCCACAGCAAGGCCTTCATCAGCTCTCATGGCTGATGCCTGTGGTGGTGGCAGTGACGGCTGTTCTAGCAGTGACACTCATAGTGAACAGAAACATGTAATGGAACTACCGCGTAGGCTAACGCAACCCAACCCCTTGGTAAATCTTAAAAATTACGAAACTTCAATAAAATAATTATGGTTCATGTTCTATGGTCAAGGTACTTTGTATTGTAAATGCAGGTGAAATTAGCTATCGAATATTATAAGACATTGTGTACACTGACTGGATGAGAAAATAAGTATAGGTTAGTACTTTGTCTTCCATCTAAATACATCTTTTTAACATTTTTAAAACCACCAATCACCAACAAAAACAGTAAGTCATCAGGCAAAATTCTAGGCTAGGCCAAAGCTAAGCTAATTTTGGCCCTGGATTTTTTTAGGCAGTTTTTCTGTAGGTTGTTAGTAACAATGTACAGAAATGAAAGAAAATCACACTTTTAAAAATCATATAATTTTGTCTATTGCATGTTATTCCAATGCAGCTGTGCGCATCTTTACAAGAGTTAGGTTGCTAACCAAAAGGGTAAAACATGAAATCCTAATAAACAAACTTAACGGCAGTGGTATACAAACTAGCACTTTTTTGTTTTTGAAACAACACTAATAAGTTCCAAGCCTCTAAAATAAGTAGCTTGAGAGTAAGTGGTTTCACACAATCTTTGTTGTATATATGCAACAGAGGTATGGCTGCTGTAGCACCACTTGTGAAGTTTGGTCATATATTGGATAACTAATGACTTTGGACTTTTCTTTTTGTGATTGAAATTGGGTTCCAATATAAATGCAGTATACATTGCACACAAAAATTCAACCACACCAGGACAATTATCTCTGCCTTACACTAATGGAGAACAAATCAGACATGCAGTCCTGTTCTAGTATTCCAGAACAGTGGTATATTTGACTGTCCAAATATTTTGCAGTGCAAGATAATAATATTCAAATCTCATCTAAAATAAACCATTTCGTGTTCCTACCAGGGACCTCTATTAGCTTACTGCTTAGAGCAGTCAGTCTCCTTGGAGCTCTGTCCAGCTGAATTTTACAAGGCTACTTGTACATGCTTTAAGAATTTTAAAGTTCAGAAAGAAAGAATCATTCAAGATAATGGTTGATCAGAATGTTAATGTAATGTATATTCAGCTTAAAAACAAATAATTTCAAAACCATGGGCATGAATGTACAAGTTTTTTATCTGTGGGAATTTGTTCCAGTTGTCATAACAGAGCATGTGAAGGCTTGCAAATGACATTTCAATGACTTCAAGATGTTCAGTGAGGTTGAGTGCATCTTCAGGTTAACTTTTCAATTGAATGTGAGATAAAAGAGCTAACAAAAATGGAACTTCATATTGTATAGAAATACAAATTCAGATAAACCTTTACATTTTCAGCATGTAGCAGACGCCTTTATCCAAAGAAACTTAAAGTACAGTTACAGTATAGAGTCTGAGCAATGAGGGTTAAGGGCCTTGCTCAAGCGCAAAACAGCAGAAACCTGGCAGGGATGAGGTTTGAACCGGCAACCTCTGGATTACTTGTCCCATACCATAACCGTTAGTCAACTGCTGGGCTTATAACATAAGGTGGTTATAGGGAAAATATAGGCAGAACATTGTCGCTGTCAGATGAAATCTGAAATGTATCTCTGTTTTAAGAATTTTTTACTTTTTACTTGTGGGTTTGTGGGTTTAATTATCTATCCGTTGGCAAAAGAGAATATCAAAAAGATGAATGAAAAATCAGACATCTTTGTAACGAATATCCCCATTGGCTGCTGATGGTGTCCATTAAAACCGTGTCTCCTCCCCTTCCATTCTTGTAGTGTTTTCACAAAGGGAAGCTTGGATTGTTTTCATGGTTACTTTATTTTGTAATTATATTTCCAAAATACAAATGTCCATATTTTGTCATGCCAATCAAGCTATGTTTGAGTTAAGCTGACCTGAAAAAGGAGAAACTGTGGTCTTTTAGAGACCACAACATCTTCGAGAGGTAGCCCAAGCTGTAAAAAAGTTTTTGCACAGTCCATATCTACATACTTTTTTCATTCAAATAGTTTTATCGCATCTCTTGTAAGGGGGTGTGTCTTAATGTGTTTTGTTGACACCAATCACAATTCTGTCACAGGATTGTTTTCTCTACCCCAAGAGTCCTCTTTTTTGAAAACCAAAATATGGTCACCCTAATTTAGCTGACTCATTACTTTGCAACATCCTCTCTAGGAACATAAATGTTGACTCTCTCTCTCTCTCTCTCTCTCTCTCACACACACACACACACACACACACACACACACACACACATACATACATACATACATAAACACAAATATATAATAATCAGACCCCTTATTGTGTTTCAAACAAAGAACCCACAAAGTCCTGTTTACCTTACTTAAAACTGTAATTTCTTTTATTATCCGAACAAATTCACTTCCAGCATGTTTTCAAGTAATTTGATGACGGTTCATTCTGACCAAATTCATGCTGATGTATTTTATTATGTGCATTTTTCCCTTATGTTCCTTGAGTAATAGACATGATGAAAAAAAGAAGTAATCATATTCAGCTGAGGCACCGGATTATAAATGAGGTTTGCGACAGGCGCCATAATGTTATTTAGATTTCTGTGTATTGAGACCTTGTTCCAACTCCCATCAGCAATGCGGCAGAATCAAATATGAATATAAGCTGATATAAGAAAATTGGTTTGTTATGTGCTGACACTTTGGAGACCAAGCCATGTGCAGGCGATGGTGGTGGTGGGGGGAGCAATTCAGGCAGAGTGATGTTTTAATTACTTTAACTGGAATTATAACACTTCACTCCCAAAATGATACGAATGAATAGGGCTACACCCGTAGTCATTTGCCTCCAATGAGAATTTATTTTTGGATATTTATGTTTAGTTTGCTCCTGATGTCACACAATTTAATCTGCTTTCAGAAGAGAATTTGGAAATAGACTTTCCTTTTAAAAATGGGCTATACAGTCATTACATTAAACGCACAATTAGAAGGGCAAAACATCCACTTGTTTGTTGTTATTGGTAGACCTGGGTGTAATGAAACTCGAACTTGAATAGAATCTAAATTGCCTTGTAACCCTTTTAGTAAATCTATACAAAGTGGCCAAGAGGGAGAAAGGAAACACATCTTCACTATGTTGCAAAACTATGTAGACACATTTTCACAATCAGAATCTTCTGAGTAGACTTTTTACTAAATAGCCAATCAAAAGGAACTGTCATGAGGTTATTAATTCATGTTTTATGTCTGGATAAGCTTTAATAACATTTTTTTCAACCAAGATGGTCAACTGTTTACTGACTAGCATAAAGCAGACATTTAATTTTACATCCTGTCAGATATGTCTTCAAATTACCTTTTGTTGCTTAACTGGTTAATTGTTGACATTTTAAATGGTTGAGTTGGGCTTCGGTCTGGATTGTGTAGGCTACTGGATTAAACACCAACTTTTTAAAACAAACCATCTATGCAGTCATGCTGAAACCAATTTTTATCAATCTGTTACTATAAAGTTAATGGCATTAAAGTAACAAATGTAATTGTATTCACTTACTATACATGTAATACAATGCAACTATACAATGCAACTTCTGAAACATCTCAAATTAAAATAGAGCAAAAATGACTATATAATGTCTGCATATAAAAAGGAATTCCAAACTTGTAAGGATGGTTTGCATTATTAAATAAATTTAACACCAACCTGAAAATATGGCATGGGCAGAATTTCACCCACCTATATTTTCATACATAATGTGCTCAGCAATCCCTACTGCTGTGATCTGGGTTTGATTCTAAGCTGTGGTATCCTATGGTATTCCTGTTTTTGGTATTTTGGTAAAACAGGCAAAGTTTGTCTTTGAAAAGGATTATCTATTAGATTGAATTTTAATTATTTGTTTTACCTCTGCTTTATTCAGGTCAGGGTTGTGGTGTGCCCAGTTTATTGGGCTGAATGTCAAATAATGTTTTATGTAGCATGTTCACTTGATGCTTCATCTGTTTCTTGCATTGAACTATCATTCCAAAAATTCTTAATCATCCATGTTCAAAACCATTTAGAGTCAAATCTTGATATCGTCGCTCAATGTAAATAGGCAGTAGAAGAAACAGTGTTATGAAAATGTCTGTCTTGATATTCAAATGGAGAATACTTATGGGCCTGGAAAATAATGAAATGAATATCAGTGTAGATATCTTCAGGGTTATGTGCAGAACTCGAGACAAGCCATTTTGAATGGGAATTCTCTATGGATGCAAGTCATTAACATGCACAGAAAGATAACATTCAGTAAAGTATGAAAATGTCACTATTTTCTGGTAATAGAGCAGCACATGTTGAACATAAAACCAGTCTTTAAACACCCAGTAGAAATATACAAATTGGGAAACTAGATCTAACGTAAGAGTTAAAAGTAAAAATGAGTAAAAATATTAATGATTGTAGCTTTTCAGAAAGAATAGAAGAATATGAAGCAAACCTCTGGTCAATCTGAATAGTTAAAATGAACTAACAATCAGAAAAAAACGTTATGACACAAATGATCACGGATGTTTTATTCTCTTTACTGAGTGAGTTTTTGCTTTGTGAGTTTAGCCACTTTACAGTCATTCTGCTTCACCATGCACAAGTTTGACCTCATCAGATAAAAAATGAGCCAGAAAGAAGGAATCATCAGATGAAGTATGGGCCAACCTTGAGTTCCCTTTAGATTCTTATCTTCTAACTCATCAGACAAGTCCCTCATCAGCACAACTTCCTATCCGTGTTCTTCGAAATCAGAGACTCTCAGCAAGTGAGCGCTTCACTCATGCAAGCTTGATAATCACTGGAACTAGTTGGGAAGGGGGTGGATTAATGAATGTAAACCACACCCTAACTTATTTCATCCACATGATATTACTTGTGTGAGAGGTGTGACAAAAAATGTGGAATTTGTTTGAATGTTTTAGACAATGTACAGTTTAAGAGAGATTGATTATTATTATTAATGAATTTTAAAAAGTAAAATTAATAAGCCTGCTAATAAATGTGCATGGAATGTGGACTAAGATTTACCTATGTATAAATACAGTATGTATTTATTTTTTATGAGTGGGCATACACTCTTTGTCCATAAGACATATTTGACAATTTATGTACAGTTTCTCAACTGAAACTATGAAGAAACATTGAGGTGTATTTAAATTTGTTAAACAGATGATCCCCAAAATAATGCTATATGGTGATGTCTCCAAAGTTGGAATTCTTTGGAAGACATTTGTCTCATTACATTTGGCTTACAGCTAAATTAGCAGTGTGCATTCTGGTGGTTTGATAGTGTGGGGATACATCGCCGCTTTAGGGCCTGAGAAAATCCATGAATTTTGCTGGGTATCCTGAAATGATTTGAAAAGCAATCACCAGCGGTGACCAGTGGTCCAGTGCACCATAGCAACATAACCTTGAATGACTCAATAGCAACACAATCAAGGTTCTTTCTTAATTAAACTCTGTGAAAATGTTGTCATGTGGCTTAAACATGCACTTCATGCTTTAGTTCTTATACTAGGCTAAATTAAAGCAAAAACACATCAATTTACAATCTAAGAGATTTGATTAAGCAATCCACATGGTACTTTTAGGGACCGTATGGTAACCTGGTATTCATGGGAGTTTTTAGTGTAAAATGGTTATTTTTTAATTACAAAGTGGGCTTTGTGCATTATGAGGATTTTGCATCAATAAAAGCTAAATGCATTTCTAACATTTAATACCAATATTTTTCACCCAATGGTGAGTAAAAGTTTTTGTGTCTTTAAAATTGTTAAGGAAAGGTAACCTAGACAGCCTTATTTTACTCTAGGGAATAAAAAGGACATCAGCTACGTACACTAACGACGCCAACACTTTATTAGCCTTCACATCTGCGGGTAGGTTCTTGTATCACATGCTTCTGTGAACCGTACAGAGACTAAGGGCTCAGTGGATAAATATGAGTACCGTAATTACAGCGCCATTGTGGAGCTGTCAGAACAGTAATTGCTGTAGGGACAGTGGGCAATGGAGAGCTACGTCTCTCACACGTGTTCAGTGCTTCAGCTCGGCTAAGTTTGATTAGATGGAAAGGGGTGAGAGGGAGAGGTTATCTGCATCCCCCCCTCTCTCTTTCGCTCACCCCCTGTCACTCTCCCTCTCTCTGGTTTGAAAAAGCCTGCCTTGTTAATGACTGATAAAAATAAGAAGAGAATAAACCAGCTCACAGTGTTCTGTGCTAACATTTTGACTTTTGAAGAAATGTTAGCAAACACACAGTTCATGACTTGATAATTAGATTATTGTTTAATGTGCTGTTGGGTTACTTGTCCGGTGATAATCGGAATATATTCTAGAGTATTCTACAGTAATGCTCCATAATGCAATAGCCTGGAATACTTTTACAAAAAATACAAATTACACTGCTTTATATTGCATTTACATTTTCCATACTGGCTCAACTGATTGGCATTGCAATTCCTGTGCAGCAGCTGATTGATTCCAATTTTGAGCACACTTACAGGGTCCTATCTTAAACATGGGTGAATTTACTAATTGCAATGGGTGTGGTAGTGTAGAAATGAGGTGTTTAAGTAAATTACTGGCAGATTACTATCTTGGCAATGGAAAACTGGTGCGCTACCGAAAAAACAAGATGTTCATTGTTGTATTGGCAGTCAATTGTCAACACTGGCACGTGCCTAAGGTGCATACACATCCTGCTTGTTACACACACTTGGAAATGCAGCAGTGGACACACTGATAGTGCATGCCTGTTACATAAACAATAAACAGAATACAAAATAAAATAACTTTATTTTACATCATTCGGTTAGGATATGATAGCTATCCATTTAAGACCTGGCTGATTACACCATATATCATGCCTACAACAGTGTGTGAAAAGGCTTTCAATCAAAAGCACACCAAAGCATGCTCTGTAATACATTCTCAAAGTGAAACTTTAATGATCAGCCTCTACAGGAGTCACCTACATCCTGGTAAGTAAATGAAATGATTTGATAAATAGGCATAAGGGGCATTAAAAGTCAGGAATGGTGTACTGGTGCACAATCGTATTATATTTGGACATTTCAAGCTGTTCACTTTAGAGTTATTTCCCTGATAGCACACATGTCTATGGGACGTCTGTTAGATGTACCCAGTTGGTCTGGAAAACATATTTAATAGTGTGTGTGCTCATCTGCAATATGATAGAATGACCAATGTAAGATTAATCCAAATGGAATGCGATGCATTTAAGATGTTCTGACCTTTAACAGACATTTTACAGATATTTGCTTTCAGGGTTGATCACTGAGTTTGACTCATTTCTCTACCTTCCCAGCATGAACGATTGTGTCAGTTTACTCTGCTCCGAAGTGTTGGGACAAGTTCAAGTTGTTTTGAAGCTTAAATAGCAAATACGCCCAACTCGGTGCACCCAAAACACACCCCTGAATAATTAGGAGATGTCGCTGCTCAGTGTGCGGTTGACTGCTCACCATGGATTGCTAAAATAAAGCGTAATAATAATGTCTGTACTGAGTTTTAAACAGACCCTCATCCACCCTCGATGCCTGCACCAGCTCTGCTTCCAGACACATTCACAAATTATTTCCTTACCTGGAAATATTACATGACTGATAAATTACACACACACAAAACCCACACACAAAATTCTTGACATGAAAATAATTTCCATTTAATTTTTTTGACATCATATTTTGGTAGGTATTGGTGTGGCTAGTCTAATTAAATACAATTATTAATTAACTATATTTATTTGGTGTATTGAGCAACTGAGGGGGCTATTCCTTTTCACAGCAGGCCAGCTGAAGTAAGACAACTCTTTAAATCAAAAGAACCTTGATTACTGCCACTATAAATGGATGCATATGTATTTGAACAATAGCGAGATTGATTGTGAACTTAAATCTCATAATGTCATCAGAAATTCTACGAGGATTTTAAAGAGATGCAGAGCTGTGCAGTGTGCTGTGATGCCTGTGACAAAATTGTGATTCTTTTTGCTGCCTTTTCCCATCCGCATAATTGCACCAGACAACTTAAATCAAATCTGTTTATGCTCTAATGCTTAACATATAGCTGCTCTTGCTATATATGTCTAATTACATTTTAGAGAAACAACTCCAGTGTACTATGAATCAATTTGATAATCAGTCTTCTTTTAGTGAGAATAATAAAAATGCTAATTTGACTTTGCTGTAAGGTTTTCTATAATCTCGAATATAGTTGCTGATGAGCTAATAAAGACTGCTGGGTGTTAAGCCCAGGCTATCAAAATATCTATGCAGTGTGCTCTTCTGAGGAACACTGACTGTAATCAAAATTGTCATACAATTGGCTGGTACAAATTTGGCATGAATTTTGTTGCGCAGAACCTCAAATAATAAAAAAATGCACTTGTAGCAGTTTTCAGTTTAGTTTTTTGCCCCAAGCTTCAGCTAATTAATCCCTAAATATCTGTAATACGGGTTCATAAATGTATTATCAATTCATTTGATTAGTGGGGTAATGTATGTATCTGATGAAAAAAAAAAAGAATCTGCCTTGTGCAGGTGAAAATTGCTGGTGCGCATGTGTTGGCAGGCCTGTGTGTTAATCCCGGCTCTCCTCTGTCAGGAGAGATCAGCAGAAATAGAGGAAGCAATGTGTGAAGGGGAAAAAATGGGAGGAAATTTTAGAAAATAATAAAAAATAAAGAAAAGTTAAAAAGGGTATTACAGGTATTCAGTGAACAGTGTATACATGCACGTCTTACCTTTTGTTTGCACATTTTTGGCATTTGTCCTGTACTCTTTCATGGGCCAGTTTGCCAATCTTTTCCAACACAGAGCTTCTCTTTCTTCCCTAGGACCATATTAACAGAAACGCTGGGAGCTGCTTTCCACAAACATAATATTTTCACACATGGGTACCAATAATTGTGATCTCTATAAAGCTTGGATGCCTTGTGGCTTTTGCAGGACGGTGTTCTCGTTGTCTCCTGTGGCATGGAAGAAAGAATCTGTTTGTGCAGCTATAGATGAAGACAGGCATGCTGTCACAGTAGCCTAAACATTTCTGATTACACTTCTTCAGATGCCGTGTTTTTGATCACTGCTGTTGTGAACAGATGTGTTGTTTGGAGCAGATAAAAAGCAGAAATTTTAGCCTGTGTGAACAAAATACCTTGCTTCCTAATAGCTCTGCTTTTTTCGGGCTGTCTCTATGGGCACACAGCTGTCGTGTACTTTGGGGTTTATTGTGTGAAATGATGTAGATTTTTTTACAGGCGTCAAAACTATTAACCCACGTCCTGCTGTCATTATAATGTAGTATATAGTATTTTTAATATTTAAATAAGTTAAAATAAAAATTGATTACCTACTTCCTCATGTAGGTTTTGGCCAAACCTATTCTTTCTTTTTCTGTGGTAAATGTACTGGGTCTAGTTATCAGGTTCTAGCCTTACCATCACCAGACGCCACTGTTGGGCCCTTGAGCAAGGTCCTTTATGTTTAATCATGTAATTGTAACTTATTATGTAAATCGGTGGTTTCGCCAAAGTGAATTGTGGTTAACATGTTTTTTAAGCTAAATGTTTTTCCTGATGCCCTCCTATTTATTTGTGTTTAGGGCCTGCACTACAATACACTGATTTGTCCTCCCTAGTGGCTATCGGGGTGTCCAGCTCTCTGTTCTGGTGTGCTAGTGGAACCTAAGCACAAACTTTGAACTGACAATATTGTATACAAATTGCTGTAAAACAGAATTTGCTGCACATTAGTTTGAAATGGTTTACAATGTGGTCAGGAGTGGGGGGTTTGTGTAGACGATAAGAGTGCCAAGCTTCCACTGTTTTATCCTGTGTCTGCAGGTCAGCTAACATTTGTGGAGGTTGATTGAGGTTTGTTATCCACCATTGAGATAATTCTTTGTAGCAATCTTCCATCAATTTTCTCCTCTGTCCACTTTCAGGAAGGCCAGCTACAGTGTCATGAGCTGTAAACTTTTTAATATCGGTACCACAGTAGAAACAGTGACGATATATTTTTTTCTGGGAATGGACTTGTAGCTTTGAGATAATGGTCCCTGTTTTTTGATACATTTTGTGTTTTTGTTTCACTATGTGGTGTGTTTTTCAGACAGAAGAAGTAACCTTCCATCATTTCAATAGCTTCTATCATTCTATTAGGGAAGATATTGTAGATTTAATTAGCTGTATTGTCTTTTTTTGTTTTTTTGTTATTCTAATGTGAAGAAAAAGAAAATAAAAACTGAACATTTGTTTGTTAAGATTTTAACATCTTCATATCAAACTTGATATCAAACATTGTGACAGGCAATTTTGAATCTTTCATTTACCTCATTTGCATATCTTTCAACTGTGGGGTTACACCTGAGCTCCTGGAGGAAACCCACACAGACACTGTGGAGAACATCAAACTCGATGTAGAAGGGACCAGGATTGCTCCCCTGGGGAATCAAACCAAGGACCTTCTCGCTGTGAGGCCACCGTTTTGCCCAAATACAACAACTAGTTTTCTGATAGAAGTGTAGGGTCATATTTGTGGTCATGTTACCTAATCAAGAATTAAAATTCATAGTAATAAATATTTTTTGTTGGATCCCCCCCCTTTCTTCTATGTATCCAGGCAGGAGTTCGCATAATGCACATGTTCAAAACACTGTAGTATTTTTAAAAGAATTAAACATAGCTGATACATCTGGTTTATATTCTTGGAGTATTCTTGGAGTTGAAGTGAAGTGCATCTAGCTGTTTCTGTAAATTTCTTAGTCAGGTCCTCTGTGTTCAGTGCTGAAACTGGGCTGATGTTTTATTCATATGGTTACGTACTCTGTGTTGAGTGAATTGCTCATCTCTCTGAAAGCACCAGTGTTTGTTTTTTTTTCCACCCAATCCAACCAAAGCACTGAACATACCTCCTATCAACATAAATATTTAGCCAGCTGTTTATTTCCTTCATGTTTGTTCTTTATGGAGCTCTTGGATTTAAAGAGTCTATTGAGACAAACATATTTGAAATTGCACTGTAGTACAACTTTGGTAGTAGAAAGTCGGCTAGCTGTAGCCTTGTGGTATAGGTACTGGACTAGTAATCTGAAGGACACCATTGCCATGTTGCGCTGTTGGGCCCTGAAGGTCCTTAACCCTCAATTGCTCAGACTGTATACTCTAACTGAAATGTATACTGTGTTTGGATAAATGTAGTAGACATTAAACATTCTCTGTCTAAGATGGAGAGAAATTCAGCTTTACAGTAAAACCTTAACTACATAAGCACAGACTAAGATTTTTAGCTATGCAAGCTTTCATTGTTTTTCAAATTATTTAGACTCTCTGCATAGTGAAAAGCATGCCAAAGCTGCATTCTACAAGTTAACACATGCGGCCATGCACTCATGTGGGGGTGAATGGGTGTGTTCGAAACCCTGGGGAGCTCTTTACATAGACAGCATTTTATGTCATGTACTCCAGAGAATTGGACTGTTCAAAATGTATGAAATGTATGCCTGATAAGAGAACTTAAATGTAACTGGTATTTTGACTGACGAACGAGGGCACTCAGTTTTATCAGATTAATTATAGTAATGATTGACTGAGGTAGACTGGGCATTTAATAGAAACTTTTATCCAATGCGACTTATAATCAGCAATTGAGTATTAAGGGCCTTGTTCAAAAGCCAAACAGTGGCAAAACTGGCAGTGATTGGGTTTTAACCAGCAACCCCCTGCTTACTGGCCCAGTACCTTATCCTAACTGCCTTAAAATACATATTTTGCCATAAAGAGTTTCGTCAGATCTTCCCCATGATTGAAATGGCCTGCTTTTCAGTCGAATGAGAAATCTGCATACAGCTCAAAAAGGCTGATATTTATTTATTCACATTTTCCTCTTCAGCTAATGTTTCTGTTTCAAGTTTGTTTTGCTGTTCTTTTCCCACCATGTTTTCTTTCCCATCTTTTTTCCTTCCCCAATCCAACTCCCGATAGTTTGTGTCAACATGGTAAACTGTGTGTGTACGTCTTTTCCTTCTTCCCGCTCCTTCCGAGACATAATTTCATGATATGTACTCTAGAGGAAAGCTTTCCATCTCATTTCTCATTCACTCATTCTTCCCCAATTTCTCCATCAACTTTTTCTGACAGACAAAGCTTTCGCTCTTTTTCTCTGCAGACCACCAGCTGCTACCTTTACCCCACACTATCAGCCTCCAACTTTCTCCCTCAGGCAATAACCACATTGCTGTCAGAAAGTAACAACACTCCGTCTCAAATTCTGTCTGCCTGACAAAGAAATCAAAATGATTACTAACAACATATTTTTACAGAACTAAAAATGCCTTGTAAAATCGATGGAGAAACTATCTCTTTCTAAAGTGGAACCTTTTAGTGCATTTGCAGTATATTTATGAAGCAGAAGTTTTGTTAATGACTGAATCTTATGTTTGTGTGCATGTGGAACATTTACACTAAATACATTCAACACGAATTGCTTTCAGGGGCAATAGACCCCTGTCCCCTCATGGGATAATACATTTTTTTTCCTTTCTTATTGTTATAATTTTTAATATTATTTTTAGTGGTAGCAGTAGTGGTGGTAGTAGTAGCAGTAACCCCACAAACAGGACCTCGGCCACCTCTCCTAGGACCTTCTTGCTGTGAGGTGACAGTACTACCCATCGACCCAACGTGCCACACCAAAAATCAGAATCCATGGGTTTGTTCAAACACTTTGATTTCTTACTGACTACATAGGCAGCTGTCTAACTGAGAGGGTTTTAATAAGTCATCGCCATATAAGTCAGGTTATTCGAACACGCTACTTAGACAGCAATTGCCTCACATTTCACTACTAAGCTAACATAATTAGCCATTCAAACCAATGGGACAATGTTGCACAACATGCTAGCATTTCAAATAATGCCTCCCTCCATGTACCAAAACAAGTACATACTTAAACTTGAAAATAAATACTTTCCAACCTTTACACATTTAGTGCATTTTGAATGGAAATATTTGAAAATTGAACTGCAGAGGTTACTGGCACTCTACACCTCGACTGGTTGACATCACTACCATCTTACACCTGGTTGCCAGATTTGGGGTTTTCCAAGCAAAAGTGGGCTGAATTTAAAATGGTTTTGCTTTGTTTGTGCCTACCTCAGTAATACAGACATTAATTAAGAGAAGTAATAAAAGTGAACTTTTGGGAAAAAATCTTGAAAATATTGTAAACTCAGTATCATAAATTGCATTGCATCATGGGAAGAGTGTATAATTTATCAAATCCAGAACTAAACTAATTAATTAGTAAAAGTAGTCTGGCTGTTCACGCTCATAAATTAAATAGTGAATTTTACAAGAATACTTTTTTTTCACGCACTGTTAAAGTCTTAGGTGTTCAGATACCTGAAATGACTAAAATCATGGAAGTTTGTTTTTTTATTATGATTTACTGTTTAGTAATTTTGTGACAGGGAAAGATCTAGAATGTCATCCTTATTCCTAATAATAATAATAATGATCATAATTTACACCTTTATAAAAGGTGACTTTTCTGTGCCTATGTAAATAGTGCTAGTTTAAAGATTTTTTTTACAGTTTTGTTATTAAGTCATGTTCTGTTTTATGCCGCTATATTTCTATCTCTGTTCATCTAGCACTAAGCATTATGTTAAAAATGTAATTACTGTGCCCGACTGATATTCATTTTCGTTGATGGCGACATTAGGAGGCATCATTTCATTCATGCAGCGTTAATCACAGAGAGCTCTGTGATAAAATAGTATCATTTATTGGCACTTACATGGATATTTCTTTCCCTGGTGAAGTGCAGTCAGTCTGAGACTCATTCTTTGTCATTTGAATTTTTCAGTTTGCTTGTTAACATTATTGATTGTGGAGCGTTATTGTTATGGGTTTTTACTGTTTCCTTAGCACTTTGAAAATGGGCTTTTAATTTAGAATGGTGTCTCTGAACCAAATAAACATGCCATAACACTAACGAATTGCTGGTACTCTTGTGCTGGAATTACTATAATAATTTTAGGAAGTACGTCTGTTGTTTTGCAGATTACTTTGGGAGAGGGAAGCTTTTCTTATGTGCAACAATAAACCAGTTAATTCCTGAAGTAAGTAAATGAACTGTAGCATGCTGGGATTTTTCAGATGCACTCAATATTGAAAACACTTGATTTTGAGCATTTTATTAACTATACCCACAACATACACTGGTTTCTCCTCACAGCAGCCAGACAGGCTGGGAGTGATAAGTTAGGTTGTCACATGCTGACTGCAGGGTGTGGGGATGAGGATCCATAGAGCGAACATGGTGATCAGTTGAGTTGAGCATGTATGGGGTGTACATCTGGATGGATGGATTTAAACCCAAATTGGGTGAGAGTGCCTTTCACACCTTATATACTTACCAAGGCAACTCAGAAAATTTGACTTGCATTGTGGGTTACGTGCTGCAGTTGTAGTTATAGGGGGTTTGAAGATACACCATGTATTACGTTGCTTGGAACATTTTTACACTTCTGCTCAATCTATCGCTTAAAAGTACCACAATCAGATGTTTGCCAAGCTTAGGTAGTATAACTTTTTCAGCATAGCGGCAACACGCATAATTGAAATGTGTGCTTAATGTTTACTTGTCAAACAAGCTTTTCAATTCATTAAACCATACTATTTTGGTAAATGCCAGGAAAAGATGAATTCTTTAGAGCCTTATGAAAATAAACATCATGTTGAGGATTCATCTCTAGTCAGAGGATTCACAGGAACAGAAGGGAGGTTTTATTATGTGAGATTTATAAACTTCAGAAAGCACTGAAAATTCATTAAAATGAAACATTGACTGACACTGACGCCCCCTTGTTTACTTAGCTATCTTTTTAGTCTGTAATACATAGAGCCAAATAGAAGAGGAAATATCTAGACTTTTGTGTCTCCTTGCAATCTCCTCATGCACATGCGCACGTGTTGTGGTATCATCGGGCAGGAAAAAAATTTGTTGTTGCTTGATTACGCTGATGAGAGTGCAGAATACAGAGCACAATGTTATTGAAATTAGGCTTGATTGCAGATGCCACCTCAGGTTAATTTACGTTCCCCTGCGTATATGTAGCACGTTTGAGAATGAGACCCGATAGCTTGCTCTCAGGCAACAGTTAAATAAACAATAACAAAATATGATCATATGTAAACACTATGAATTTAAGAAATGTATACTAATAGTGCATGACCTGAAAAAGTCAGGGAATTAAACAGTAGAAAAGAAGTTTTGGAACTGGCGTTGCAGCAGTGAAGGGATAGCAAGTCACTCAGTACAAAATCGACAAATAAACAGCACAGTGTAAACAATGTAAACATTATCAATAATAGAAGAGAAAAGTGTTTATAGTTTTAGGGGTCTGTGTGTACGTGATCTGCTGGGAGCAGTGTTCTTGTTATGGAGTCTAGAAGCAGGATGGAAGGATCTTCGAAACTCCTTCACACATTTGGGGTGTAGCAGTCTGTCACTGAGAGAGCTGCCCCTTGCTGCCAGAGTCAGATGCATGGAGTGGGAGTCATTCTCCAGCCAGCTTGGCTAACATTTGACTCCCTGTGAAAAGCTGATTCTCATCAATTTTCCGCACCCTAAGTAATACCACAAAAGTTTAAAAGTGAAACGATGAGGACATTAGAGTGAAACATCAGGCTTGGGTGATAGTGTAAATTTAGCCAAATGATAATTGTTCCCAGAATTATCAATTTCACGTGAGCATTGAGGCACTTTTACATGAAATTAAACTGAAAATGATTGAATTGGCGTTGTGCTATGGAGAGCTCAGAGCTGTGACATGAGTGGTTTAAGGCTGAGTATACTTTATCAGCAGAGTGCAAATTGTACAGGACTCCGCTAACGGCATGTGAAAGCTGTGGGCATTTTGCTTCATGCTTCAGATGAAACAGCTTGTACACCTAATCTCCATATGCACTATCCAAAAAAGCAAATAAGTTAATGATTTAGTTTATTTATAATTTAGTCTCATTCAAATCAAATATTTAACATTAACAAATTACTTAACAAATTACATAAAATTACTATTGTTCAAAATAAGTTAAACTGAAGTGTTTTTAACTGTATAGGTCAGTACGGTGCACTAGCTGATCAGTTTACTATGCAGAATAATAATCTAGTTAAAATCAGGTTCTAACAGGAACAATATTTTTATTATTTTATTAGGGTGGCATGGTGGACAAGTGGGTAGCACTGTTGCCTCACAGCGAAAAGGTCCTGGGTTCGATTGCCAGATGGGGCAGTCCGGATTTTGGTCCTTTTTGTGTGGAGTTTGCATGTTCTCCTTGTGTCTGCGTGGGTTTCCTCTGGGTACTCTAGTTTCCTCCCACAGTATAAAAACATTCAACAGTCCGGTTCATTGGAGATACTAAATTGTCCATGACTGTGTTTAATGTAACCAAAGTGTAAAACATGATGTTAAAATCCCAAATAAACAAACAAGCAAAATCATTTTATTATAATTAAAAACAATATTATACTGATCACTTTCAAACCCTATCAAAGACACACACTTGCATTGTATTAGGTCAACATATTTGGGTCATCATGGATAAAATAATCCTCTAAAATTGATAAATGTACATGAACCTGGACTTTTGTTCAGTGATCTGATTCATGATTTTATATATGCATGTCATCTAAATAAAACATATAACAGGCAGCAATCTAGAATGGCTGTATGAAATTTTTAGTAGGGCACTAAAAGTGTATGTAAATATTGAATGGTTTAAATCTACTACATGATAAACTGCTCTGAGATTTAGGATTCTGTCTTTGTTGGTCAGATGATATACTCAAAATGAAAAAAAAAAGGTTTATGTGAGATAATAGTGAGTAAAACTAAACATTACAAACTTCAGAATATGTAGTGTGTTACAAAATGTGAGTAACAAAAACACACACACGCATCTTTTAAAATAAATTCACCTAAGTACCAGGTTTTGTGCTCTTTAAATAGGGTATGTGTCTGTGCTAAATTTTTACATTTTTAAATAAAATGTGCCTAAATGGTAGCTTGACAAATAAACCTTTTCAGTGTTTAGCTTTTTTGGAAGACTTTCACTTTTGTTTCACAAATTAAAGTGCTTATTATAAAGTTTTAATATCTGATAAACTCTATGTTGTCTGGAAGTTTTTGGACTGTGGGAGTGAACCTGTGGTGTCAGAAGAAACCAACTCAGGTTGATTGAAGAAACTGAATTGTCCTATAGGTACATAGCCACTAGGGTGTGTAAACCACTAGTCTTAAGCCCGGATAAATAGAAAGGCCTGTGCACAGATGTGCAGCTTTTGAAACATCAGATCAAAATCTGCTGTGGCACATTCAAAAGAAGGTAAAAAAAACTTTATATATATAACTGGTAATTAAACTTAACTGAGATTCAAAATGATGAGTTTAAGATGTTGACTTTGGTGTACAAGCCTCTTTTACTGATGCTGTACCTTTTTACATGTAAGATGTATTCAGTAAAATACAATGACCAAGTTTGACTCCATGTACTCAATGTCTTCATCAGAATCTATAATTGGACAAAGTCCAATATTATGTAATGACAGTAGTGCAAAAACAGGCTGCTCTAGATTTTTTGACAAGGTAAACATGGAAAGGGAGGGTGTCTAGAAAGACACCAGAGAAACAACAATGTTGTACTTGTCATTGATGCTTTCTTCTGAGGAAATAGACAACTGGCATTATGTCTTGTTTCTGTGCTTGTCTTTGTTGTGTTTTTTTCAATTAATTATTGATGCGGACTGTTTTACTCCTGCCATCAAAGAATAAGTGCAACCCATACAAAAAAAAAAAAAAAACACAAGGTAAAAACAAAATGTGCCTCCTGTATACATAGTTCAAGCCCACTTCAACAATTGTATGCATACAATGTTTACTAGATTGGAGAGGTCAGAGGAGAGTTGCTAGACACACTGAAGAACAGAAAAGCTTCTGAGAACACACATTACATATAATGAAATCAAACACAAAATACTTTAATGTTCCAGCTACAGGAATCTGAAGTTACAGTGGTCACAGGCTCATAGAAACTAGACCGCTAGAGATGAGAACTTGGCTTCATCTGTTAAACTGCAGCATTAAGTCAAAAGTTGACAAAAGAGCACAAATCTGTTAATTCAGTTGTTTGTGTATGGCTATGGGGAATGTTTTAAGCCTACATTAGATCTCATAATACTTACTGAGTCTTGTGTGAATGCCAGTCACAGTCTGGTTGTGAGCTGAGCTAACCATTTGGACCCCTTACAGTAACTATTTGCTATTGTATAGCAGCTGTTTGATGATAATGCATGTTAATTTACCATGACTTAAACCACAAGGAATCTTAAATGTCACTGGCCTCCTCAGTCATGGGACCTGAATCCAGGAGTGCTTTTAGGATGGATAGAACTGATTCAGAGCACGAACATGTAGCATTTCAGGTCTGCAACATATTCCTGTTCACCACACTTTAAACTGTTTGGTATTCTAGGTGCCAAAACATATTTTTATGTTTCAACTTTTTTTGTCACATCCTTCCTGCAAACATGTCTTAAGATCCCATTTTTCACTTTAAATCTTATTTGGGAACAGATCTGGACCCACACCCTCCTCTTTCTCAGCCATGCTTTTGTAATGTGTGCAGCAGGTGATTTTGCATTGTCTTATTGAAAAATTAATGGAAGTCCCTGAAAAAATGATGTCTTGAAGGCAGCTTATGTTGCTCTTAGATCTCAATATTCTTTTTTGCATTAATGTACTGACACAGCCCCATACCATGACTGACCCTGGCTTTTAAACTTAGCTGTCTGGATGGTTATTTTCATCTTTGGTTTGGAGCAAACAACTTCCATTTCTTCCAAAAACAATCTGAAATGCTGATTCTTATGACCAAAATACACTTTCTACTGTGTGATGGTCCAACCTAGATACCTACCAGCCAAGAAAAGTTGACAATGATTCTTAAAATGGTTAACATAAGGCTTCTTTTTTGCACAGTAAAGTTTTAAGTAGTGTCAATTCATGTAACACTGTATTGTAGAGCTCGACAAAGGTTTTCCAAAGTAATCCATTTCTCATGTGGTCCTTTATGCAGTGCCATCTGAGGGATCAAAATCATGTACATTCAGCTTAAGCTTGCATATTTGACCTTTACACATGAAAATTCCTCTTGATTCATTGAGTAGTTTAATTTTATTATGCACTGTAGAAGGATAAATATGCAAATCCCTTCCGATCTTTCGTTGTGGTTCATTGTTTTTAAACATTTAAATAATTTTCTCACACATTTTTGACATCATAATTTTATTTTCACATGATTACTAAGGCCTAAATTACCCTTGTTTGAAATGTGTGGCAGGTCTGAGATGCAGGAATGATAATTAATAACAAATGAGAAATTAAGCAGACAAGACATGAGAAATGTTGGGTTCAAACTGTCTGCAATCAAATTAAAGAAAGTATATTGTCCAAACTACAATTTGGGGTTGAAAAATTGTGTTTATTGGATGCTCAGTGTTTCTTGCATATTTCTATATTAAGCCATGCATGTTTAATATTTACACTTCATCACATCAAATGTACTTGGATCACACTTTCAATTTCTCATTGAATTTTATGCCAAATGTACTTTTAAATACATATGTAGCAATTGTGAGAAATGAGAGAAATGTGATGAACTAGAGCTTTATATAAAAGCACACTTTTGATCTCCCCATTGAGGGCGCTTAGTAAAATCAGTTATTTCATCACCTCTTTTTTCCTTTTCTCTTTTAATATAAGAAACTTTAATAAATGCATCACACGTGTCAGAGGAAAGCTTTGATATGATGACTTTTATTTCACGCCTGCTCTTTTATTAAGCACCAGAAAGCCTCAGTGATGTTCATTTTCGAGCAAAGGCCTCCTTTCTCTTAGAAGCATGAAATTCTGCATACACACAGCAAATCAGAACAATATTTCTTCTATCTTTTCCTCAAATGTCTTTTTTTCTTTACCTTGAATTTACTGAGTGGGCCGATCACATGGCCTGTGACCTTTCAGTGGAACCGCTCCTCAGAAGAGACCAGATTTCTCTCTACTGACAGGGGATGAGGTGCCCTATGAGTTCAGGCTTCAATTTTGAAAAAGCCTTTGCTTTTTCACTGGGAAGCTTTGAGTAGAACAACAGGAAAAACTTGAAAGAAACTACAAAATTGAAGTTGTCGTTTTTGCTTGAGTACACACATTGAGTTGGGACATTGAGTTGGGTTTTTATTGTCACTTTGTCAGAATAACTTGACCTTACAGCATTTTTAGTTATTTAATTTAATTTATTAATGCACAATTAATAGTAATGCATACACCAATTATCACTTCCTTCAAAGCTACAACCCCCCAACCTGCCCAAGCAGCTCAGCAGACCATTACATGCACTTTTTTTACCACTTCTTTTCACCTGCCAGAGATGGGGGCTCTTAAAAAACAATATCGTGTTTGGCAAGTCATACACTACCAGCTGTAAATCAACCATTGCTCAAGCATGTGTCCCAAATCAGATAACTGCTGTATGCAATAACGGCAGCAATGTGGAACTTGTTTTTGTCAACCTCAGATGAAGCTTTGCTCGTCCTTATACTGTTCACACTACACAAATGGATCTCTTGCACTCGGGAGTCTTTTAAGTCATGTTTTTCACTACATGACTGATCTAAAATGGGGAATTAACACTACAAATCACAGATTAGTTAGTCCTCCAAACTTTCTTTTTTCACTTAGAAAAGTTTGAAGTTAAAAAAAAAACATTTTTTGTGCAATACAACGTTAGTATTATGTTTCATTGTGAGTGATAAGGTCAGAAATCTGCAAAACATGAGTGTCTCAGTGAATTCTGATAATAACGAAATTATGTCCCTGTTCTCAATGATTTTTGTTCGACACCACACTCCATGGCACTTGCCCCAGTTGCCTCTGAGCCGGGAAATCAGTCGCCTAGTAAACATCAGGGCAAAAACTGTGAGAACTCTGCATAAGGTAGCTGAAATTAGAATTTGAGTGCTTGAGATTTGTGGGTTAGATCATTAGACAGCTGGTTGCATAGACCATGAGCATCCCTTATCAAGACAAAAGTGGTTATTAATAATTTGTTGTCAATATAAATTGTGGTTTAATTATTACATTATTAATCTGCCTGTGTTGTAATTTGTTACCCAAACTGTGGGGTTGAGGGTACCTCCAGATAAATGAGAAACCATGTCTTATGAACATAAATCAACATTTTATTTATTAAATGTTTTTTTGTTAACTACTAAATACATACTGGTCTTAACATATTTCATTGCCACATAAAAAAGCAGTATTATTAAGTGATATACTTTTTTCAAACATACCATCCCAGCTTTGCTTGGCTCTGGGAGAAGCTGACACACAAATGTTGAAAAGATCTACCTACAATAAGAAGCCTGGCATTGTTTTGTTATTCTGGCATCGTATCTGGTAAAGAGTTGCAGTGCAATTTCAGTAACATTTGCATCAGGTTGTAGCTGTGTAATGGCCCAAACCTCATTCTGCCTAATGATAAAAACACTACAGCAGGCAAATATAGCACAGAAGTTCAGAGGTGCGAGAAGGAGGAAAAAAACATGGGACGCAGAGAAGCTTCACTCTACAATAATACAATCTTGCAACTACAACACATTTTCTGGCTCACAGGTGTCGCAGCTGCTCGAGCTGGCTATTCCCAAGAGAGTTTGATGGATTCCCTCTCATGGGGAGGCAGCGACTCCTGGGTTTAAACACCTCACAAGCATGTGCCAAGCTCTGCTACATTTACACAGAAATGAACCGCAGAGACGCCAAATCATTCAGCACGACCTGACCCAGGCAGATTTATTTCTATCTGTTGCCACCCGGCCTTTCTTAATTGTGCTGAATGGCTATTTACAGGTTGTGGTTGAGAGAGTGGTATTTTCACATTTTCTGACATGCCCCTTCTTCTCTGTAACTGATATAAGCACTACTTCGTATTTCATCATTTTTTTCCCTCTCACTCTACACGATATGGAATTTGTTGTAAGCTTTGCCCTCTATGAATCACTGTGAATGCTTTTCAAGGATAGCCTATTTGTTAGGTGAAAATGATGTTTTTGTTTTAATACCGCCGCTTAAAAGGGCACTCTAGCATTGTTAAAACCTGCCAGTCCAATAGCTTTTTTTTACCATTTCATATCCATCTAATACAAAAACAATTTCCTAACAAAAACAATGTCAAACAGTAACAGATCCTTAAACACCCTTTAAATTTAAACTTAAATACTCTGGGTTTTCAAAAAAAGAGGGTTATATAACACACCCTAATATGATTATAATTTATATTTTCAATTGTCAACTCGCAGGAAGATGAGAGAACATCAGATTCAATACAAAAACTCATGTAAACCTGGGATCCATTATTTCACTTTCAAAAATATCTAACGAGAAATTTAATAAAGGTGGGTTTTCACATAAGTAAACAATTTATTTAATATAAGAAAATGATGGATTCCTTACTACTTGAGTGAACAATCAAAATTAAATCAGGTGATATATGAATGTTGTTGTAGTTTTTGTCCTCCATCATTTGTTACTTAACACACAGGCAGCTCATACCAAACAAATGTAATGCCTTTGAGAATTCACACTGCTCAAAAAGCTCATGCATTATTGAAAGGTTTCACTCTTTTTGGACTAAATTTGTATAATTCCATGAAAAATAAAAACAAACCAAAGTTCATCATGTGAAAAGGAGCTGCTAGCACGCATTTAATAATGCATATGACAGTCAAATACAGGCAGACAACTAACACTAAGGGCTGTCTCTGTTCCTAAGATTACAGTGGACCTGCTAACCCCATCATGAAAAATTCACATTGCTTATATTGAACAGCCTTTATGCTTTATTTAGACATTATTCAAACCATTTCACACAAAGCTTACATCCTTTAGAAATACTCATACTTACATATAGGAGTGTGGAAACGTAGGTGTCCCCTTTCAGATAGAATTATTGCAGGTGGGTAAGATCAGAATGTCAAACAAAGCAAATATTTTTTAGATTTAGATTTAGAGTACTCTTTTCATCACTGTGCAGTGAAATTCACCCTCTGCATTTTAAGGGCAGCCCTAGCCACCACGCCCGGGGAGCAGTTAGATCAATTTATAAATCAACTTCATGATATTCTAATTTTATGACCTGCACCTTTACTACCATGTATAAAATTGCACATGCCATTTTCTCTGAATTTTAATCTAGTTCTATATTAGCCACAATTATATTTAAAAAAGTAAATGAATAATGAACAGAATTTGTGATAGTGAAGAATGTCACATTGCCAAGTACAATAAAATAAAAGAAATGGCACTTGGATGCACTATGGGAAGAAGACAAGCTGACAGTGGCTGTGTAATTCTCTGGACATTGCTCTGCTGGGAAACCTTAAGTCTGGTATCGTGTGGCTGTTACCTTGACACGTACACATTGTTGCAGACCAATTCACCCCTTCATGGCTGTTTTCACCTAGATCATGTGGACAGCCAGGCGTGTGTGCAGCACTTAGCTCCGGAAGAGATGGCACCAGGATGCACTGAAGGAAGATCTACCTTGTGATGTCTGAAAGTTGAAGGACTTGGTGAAATCAAATTTCTCTAGACATAAGATGTTTTGATATAAGACATAAGATGACAGCATATCAGGGCGGTGGCCCCAATCTGTGTACATCGATTTGCAGCTTATTTGGTGTGGATCCTCTGTCCCGGTTAAATAATTGGGATTAGTTCATCAGTTCTCAGTGAATTAGCCCTGAACAATGTGTGACTAATGGAAGTCAAGTTGATTAACCTGACATTAATGTGTTCTAAATGGACCAATATGTCAGTTTAAGTATTTGTGTTGGTGTTTTTTTGTGTTCCGGGTACAACATTTGTACATGCCAATAAATGAAGCATAATGAATCTCATTGATGTGTGTCCCTGAGTGTTGGGTGAAGGCCACACTGGTGCAATGGCTCTGGTGTGCTCACAGATGCTGGGGGCCAGGCACCTGGAAGGGGATTAATTACAGACAGCTGCCCAGCAACCTCCTCCTCACCTCTGGGAAGGCCATTCTACCTCAATCCTTCTTCAAATGTATACCTATGTGTATTAAAAAAAAGAAAATTATATATATATATA
>JAYDZG010000036.1:10235266-10248194 GCA_034509265.1 Microcambeva bendego
GGATGGATGGATGGATGGATGGATGGATGGATGGATGGATGGATGGATAGATAGATAGATAGATAGATAGATAGATATCTCTCCCCATTCAGGATGTGTTCCTGTAGTTATGTATATCTGGGGGATTTACTATGTACATATGTAAATGAGACATAATATATCATATTCTAGACATTAATGTGCAATTAGTAAAAACTCATGTTTTTATTAGAGAACATTAGTTGAGATTGCATTACACAATGACTAGCAATCATCATGACTAGGAAGTCGCTTGTGATTGAATACTCGTTACCCCTCCACTGTACTTCGCATTTTGAAATGGCTTTACATGCAGTTTACATGCAAAAGGTGCAGTCCATTGATTTTAATAAACCTTTGCTATTTCCGTTAGTGTCTATAGGACGTTTTATTGTCTGAGTGCATTATTGATATATCTCTCGGATACAACACAGGGCACTCAGTCTAAGGATTTTTTCTTAATGGATGTGATTACATTCAACTGAAGCATGCAGCTCTTTTATTAGCAGATAAAAGAGTGACATGCTGGAGGGCCATGCAATGGTTGTGGCTCGCCTAAGATTGAGAGTGGAGGATTGCAGTAGGAGAGGTTGAAATACAACGGTAGATTGGAAGGAAATTGCAGGGAAATGTCGAGTGAATAGAATAGAATGCCAGTATTTGTCATTACACATACACAGATGTACAGTACAATGAAATTCTTCCTTTGCATATCCCACTTTGTTTGGAAGCTTGGGTTAGAGTGTGGCTGCATAGCAGAGCCTATGTTTGATCCAATAATCTCTGGTTGATAGCCAAAAGTTCTACCCACTAGGCTACCACGGTCCGAAGTAGGAGAGACAAACATTTAATAGAAGATAAAAAGTTTGCCTTCTGACAGTGAACCATGCTGGTGCTTTTATATAACAGTAATTTAAAGTTAAGGCAATAAATCTTAACCAGTTCACTTAAGATACACATAAGGTTAATAAAATACATTTACATTTTAAGCTTTTAGCAGATACCTTTATACAAAGCGACTTAGAATACTAGTCCAGTACCTTAACCACTAGGCTACGGCTGATCAAAAATACAAATGTTACGGGGAGAACTCGATAGTAGTAAAGCTAAAAGATTGAGGGGCAAACAACTGCATAGGTACTGAAAAATGATTAAATCCTCAACTGGATATTATATTGTATCCTTATAACTTTCCATATGTATTTGGTTTTATTTGCTATTGATAATATGCATTGTTCAGCAGGTTTTACTCCCTTGTGTCCAGTGTGTCCTCAAACGCAAGAATGAGGGGAAAATGTGTAATTTCATATACAGTGCCTTGAAAAAGTATTCACCCCCTTGGCTTTTTACCTATTTTGTTACATTACAACCTGTGTTTAAATATTTTGTGTTACTTGCTGCTGTAATAGCTGCAAAAGGTGGCTCTACAAAGTACTGAGTTTAGGAGCTGAATAGTTATGCACACTGAAGTTTTCTGTTATTTTGTCCTATTTGTTGTCTGCTTCACAATAAAAATATCAAATATTCAAAGCTGTAGGCATATTCTGTAAATGAAATGATGCAAACCCTCAAACAATCCATTTTAATTCCAGGTTGTTAGGTAACAAAACACGAAAAATGTCAATGGGGTGAATACTTTTGCAAGGCACTGTACAGTGTTACCCAACAACTATCATTAAATTGTCTGTGTTCTGGCTGATTTATTACTTTTGTATATTCATTTCTATTTGTAAAAACGATGACAAAAACATGATTTAATTATTATGAGAACATGTTTTTTATTCCACTGTTGTTGCTTCATGTCAATATAATCTTGGAATGTTAGATCATGTTCTGCTTTTATCACACTTTAAGACTATTTTTTTATTTACCAGCTTTAGCATTCCTGTTTTTTGAGCTTGCTGGGGTATGAACTACATAGCTGAGTCTTATATTTATGGTAACAACATTTCCAGTTTAATGGGGCATATCCAAGCTAAATCTAGGTCATCAGGTCTCATGATGCAGCACCCAATCTATCTGCACAACGATAACAGCCAATTATTAAATAAGTCCCTGATTTGTAAACAATGATCATAAAATGTACATTATTGTGTACTTTCCTGAATCAAAAAAATCCAAGAAGATCTAGGCCAAATGACAGAACAGAAAGTAACACCTCCTTATATACAATAGACTTTTGATATATTTCCCCCCTCAGAATATTGCCATTTTGTATCAGGCTGTCAGACACAAAGAGAGTGAGAGGCTGGAGCTAATGCGAACCTCTGATCAGTGAAGTGGTACGAGCTTGAGAGCAGAGAGCTCGGGGAAACAGATCACTACCTCAGAAAAGGAAGGGAACGCTGATGTGAACAAGCTTACCTGGGGACGACATAAATCACTGATCGTCCAGAAGAGCAGACAGCAAGCTAAGTTCACAGGAAGAGACAGAGAAGAAAGTCAAAGGAAGGAACAGTGTAGAGCTGAAAGAGGTGAAAATAATACATGGATACAATGACTCTATGGGCACTTTAACCATGCGCAGGCCGCGTCGTGATGCTCTTTGCTATCTTACACCCGGCCAACAGTCTATTTTCGTCTGTGTCTGCGTCGTTTAAATAGCAATGGCTCTTGTGAATATATTTACGCTGACGGGCGAACCCATAGTGTGTGCCAGTTAGCAACTACGCAACCTTTTACATCAACAATAAACAGAATACAAAATAAAATAACATTATTCTACATCCCGTAAAGGACCTGCTCACCCACCTTCACAGCATGACTGAGCAGGTCAGTTTCCTCGACTGAGAAGCGTTGGACACGCCCAAGTAGCTGTGTCGTTAAAATAGCAATCCGCCAAAGTCAGACTGCACCTGACACTTAAAGGAAATGGCAAGTTACATGCTGATTGCTTACTTGCACTTACACCCAAAACACATTCTTGAATTTCGAGCCGAGCAAGCCTACTTTTCCCGTCGTTGCAAAACCAAAGACACATTGACAAGCCGTAAATCAAGCTGCCATGGTTGACTGCTCGTCTACAGATTGCTAAAATAGAACCCTATGTGCCGTATAGGAAAAAATATAAAGTGTAAAAAAAAATTTTTTTTTTTAATTTTCAATTTTTTCAAAAAATAGCAAATCAGCATTGGCTTGGGGCTGGAAAAATGGCTCTCGATCACTGAGTGAACAACTAGATCTGTGCGGCTTGCAGACTCGAGAAAAATATCTAAATATCTAGACCTGTCTGCAATAAACTAATAATAATAATAATAATAATAATAATAATACAGTGTGAACAGTATGGGACCAGGTTATTAATGGCAGTGATTGTTGGTTTGAGCTACAGCCAATAAGAATGTAAAATACAGAGTGGTACATTTTGGGAAGCAGTTGTGTAAATGCCAAAACATAAAAACATTGCTGCATTGCAAAAAAATATTGATTTACCAAAATTAATTATTTTCCAAAACTCTTTCCAACACAGACAATCCATTCTGCTTGATTGTTTTCTTTTTTCTTCTTAAATAAGGCTCGCTTTTGTTGAAAACGTATATACATTGTTATATACATTGTCACTTCTCATGTGCTTCCTTGACAGAAACGTTCACAATCCCTCTGGGTGATAGATCTTGTAGTATATGACCCTTCATTGCCAATAACTACAGTGTATAAACCACAAAGACTCCTGATTACTAAGTGATCGAGTTGTATAGCACACTGTATTGCGAACTGTACAGTGATCTGATTACTGACTGAAAGTTGTGTAATGTGAATTTAGCATTAGCTGACAAATTGTAATACCTTGTTTAAGTCATTAGCTATGTATATAAGAACAATATGTGTATCCATACTATAGAATGGATAGTACATGTGTGTGCAGTTTATAACTCTTAGGTTAGCAATTGTTTTCATGAGTATATACCATTAAACATTGCTTAAAGCCTGGCTGTTTTTGTTTAACAGAGCTCCATTAGGGCACACACATCTTTAATTGTGTATAAAAAAGCACTGGCTGTATGCCAAATAATGACTGTATAAAAATAGCCATACTGGATGAATAAAATATATTTCCTACCTAGTAAGCATGCAGTACTTTTCAGCACTGATGGCACAATTATGTAAAAAGTACATGACTAAAATGATTATTGTGCCTACTGTCAAAATAATTACAAACATGACTGCTAATGTATTTTATTTTATACATTTGCCATCATATTTGGCTTTTATACATTTGCCATCATATTTGGCTTAAGAATGTCACCCAACATTGTTGGACTTGAAATCAATATTGTGGTAGGCACATAATGTATATTCAAACGAATGTGATTTTGTAAATAGTAACCTAGTTGCATGACTTGTTGGATACATTTTGAGGCCAACCCAATCATCAAGACACGTGAAACAATTTCAGCCCTAAAAGATTTGATAGATGTCAAGCTCATTTTAAATATATTTGTAAAAAAGAAAGTGTGCCATTTGCATTGTTAGTATGACCAATTAGCTTACTCTCCAGTAGTAACCAGAACGTCCCATGCTAAACTGAAAAGGGGAGGAGTCTGAGGATACCTGTAAAAGAGAAACAAAACATTAACTAAATTGAGATATTTTATTAGAAATGCTTATTATGTATGTTGAATGAATCTGTTTTTTATGTAACCCACTTCACCTGTGGATTAGCCAGGCCTAAGTGGAATAAGGCTAATTCTGATAAGGCGTAAAAATGCAGGTTAATGTCTATAGAGAAAAGTAAAGACTAGCGATTCAACTTCTTTCAGCTGATTTGGTTTTCCATTCCCTGAGTTGTTATAATTCATGTAACCCTAATGCATTTTCTGCCACCTGTCGCCATCTTGCATTCACAAATTCCCTCATTTTCATTACAGAGCTTCAAAATTTAACTTAAATAAACTTTATTTTATTTTACCACTTTTCTGAGCTCAATTTAAATAGGAAAAATGATGCAAAAGATCAGTTTGAGAATTTACATCTGAACAAGACATGAGAAGTGTACTCATCATAAAGTATTGTTTTTACATTTCCTTTTTTCACATTTCACCATTATGTTCACCTTTTATATGAAAAACTAGTAAAACAACATGGAAGAGTAGGCTGGGAACAACACAGCAACATGACTCCTGGGAATCTCGATTTGAGCCTTGTCTCCAGTTCCCATCTGTGAGAATATTTTCTGTTCCCCTTGAGTCTGCACACAGGCTCAGTTTGGATACTTCATTTCGACAATGCCCAACCCTGCCAAAAAGGAAGAAACAAAGGTGCAGCTTCACAAAAAACTCTTGCTAAACTTCAAATATAATCACTAAAAGTATTGATATATCCCTCAGTGCACAGGCCCATTAAAACCGAGATGACAAATAAGTGTTTGTTGGGTTAGCACTTGAACTGCTGTGAGTGAAAATATGTTTCATAATAATCAAGGTGTTTAATTCATTTTTCAAAACTACCTATCACTCCACATGGGACTAAAAGTAATACACTGCAGCAGGAGCCTAAATGGATCATTATGGCATCTGAGATGCCTTACTCGGTGGGGAACATCGTGTTTAGACCTTCTGGCCCATCAACAGTAAATGACTCAATGGAATTTTATTACCTTATTCTCATTATTCCTTGGCACGTGAGCTTTAATGAATGCTCAGTATAGCTGTCCTTACCCGAAATATATGAGAACATTTTCTAAATTTAATTTACAGAAGCACAGTGTTGGATTTGTCGCTTTAAAGATAATATCATTTCACATATGCTGTCATACATACTCTATTTGAGACATAAAACACGTAACACAGAGTGATAGTGCTTTGAGTGTTACTGTATGAATCATCATGAGGGACCTTGTAATTAAAAATTAAGAAAAGGACACTTGCCATTTTTCAAAGCGAACTCTTCAGCGAATGAGAATTTATGGTTCATAAATCATGTTAATGAGAATAATTGGCTCTGACTTCCTTTAGGTACTAAGGGTTTTCCCTCCACTGCTTGAATTGGAAATCAGCTCAGTGACATTGTTCTTGTGCATGAGCTTCTGTCACTGGGAGCATCATGATGGTCATTTTGTATTCATTTGCTCACCTTTTTACCCTTTAATACAGTATGTGCTACTGTGAAGAAATCTGTTTTCTTGTAGATTATCTTGCTATCACACACACACACACACACACACACACACACACACACACACACTTCAATGTGATGTGAGGTGATGTTGGAGGTCAGATGTACGGTGGGTTAAGGTTGTAGGTTGCCTGCAGGCTGCTGTTGTAGATAAAGTGAAGGCGAAGACATTTGGGAGAAAGCCTCATTGATAACTCAGGGCGCATGTACTGTGCTAAAACAGTAGTGATGAATGTGCCCCTGAGATCCATACCAAAGACCCACAGTGGGTTAGTAGCATTCACTTATTAAATGGGGGAGAAAATGAGCAAAAGTCCAATAAAAGATGGGGTCACCTTTAATTTAGTGCTGAATTGGTGGGATGTTGGAACATATTTTATTGGAAGGGGATGGAGGTGTTCTTTCCATTCTGTACACCAAAACCTACCTTAAAGGTTTCATAGTGATATGCCAATTACAATGTATAAAACTAGCTTTAGTTGATTTTGGAACGGTGGTAGTCTAGTGGTTAGAGTTTTGGACTATCAGATGAAAGATTGAGAGTTTTAATCTCTATTGGCCCCTTAAGCAATGCATCTAACATTTGCTCCTACAGCTAAGGGTTTTGTTTTAAGATTATATCTGATTGGTGGTGGTTCAGTTTTGTGGGTTTGTTTACATTTAGCACATATCTTCTAAAATGTTATACATTAGTGATGTTTGATTTATTACTCTTTCTAAAATTATTGACTCATATTCAACATACACAATCCATATGAACTCCCCGGTTAAAAATTCGGCATTGATACCAGTCAGCCGGGCACCCCCATAGCAAGGATGATGCACAAACCAGTGCATTGTTGTGCAGGTCGCAAGCCCATATAAATAAGAGGGTTGTTTCAGGAAGGGTGTCCGGCTTAAAATTCACGGCAATCATTTATTTATTTTAATTCGTATTTTATTTTTTTCTTTATTCAAACAGTAAAAAATCACAATCAATCTAAATAATGTCCTCATAGAACCAACATTTTTGTAAATGGATAATTATTTTCAAAATAAATTTACACTTCAGTTATTGTTAGCATGTTTGTTTCGTTTTAACTGCATGGTTCATCTGCATTAAATAATTTCCCAGTTTTCTTTTCCTTTTTTGCAGCTAATTAGTTTGCAGATTTTGTTCTTAATAAAGTGCTTACAAAAAGATAATTCCAAGTTTATTAACAGTTTCTTGAGCAGCAGATGGTCTTTTCCAGGCCTGCCATGTTGAATTAGTGATGACCATGTCCTTTTATGTTCTCTCTGCTGTGTCAACCCATAAAAATCCTCATTATACCACTAATTAATTGTAAGTTTTTTCAGTGTTAAGACCAGTTATTTTAGCTGGACATAGTTTCATTTGAAAATATGTACCGTGAAGTATCACAGTAAAATAGTAATTACATTACTTGTTTTAATCTCACGCATTATTTTCATTTGTAGACTATTAAGGATAATTAAATACCTCTTTAAGATGCCACTCTACTGTTTCCATCATTTGGGTTTATTGTTCATAGGAAACTACAGACTCTTAGTTTTCAAATAATCTTCATTTATTCAATCCTTGCCATGTTTTTAGTAAAACAAATTGACCTGTTATGATGCCAGTAATCATGTGCATCAAGTATAAGCATAAAGAGAAAAATCATTATGATTTTAATTGATTCCACAAACAACAAGCCAGCAAATTCTGAAGATTAGTTAATTTGCACAACAATTCTGGTTATGATTGAGCAATGGAAGTTCGCCAAGGCTAGCCTGACACAGACTTCACATTCATTGGCAGATATAGAGAGCTTCCCACAGATAAGCTGGATTGAGTTGAGGAAAAGGGAAGATTTTCAGAGCCTTTCCTGTAAAACAATTTTTCTGTTAGCTTTGTTTATTAACAAGATGCCCAATTTACCAAATTGTCTCTTTTATTGACTTCAACCCCTCCTGGAACTGGTCCTTAAAATCATTCTGTCTACTCACACCCCTCTGTGGGACCTCCTGTCTAGTTCCCTAGCTTTCAACATCTCTGGTTCTACTGGCTATTACAATAAACCTCAAAGACTAAAAAAGGCAGACTCAGAATTATTCTTTATTCACCAAGTACCAGGTAAACAAAGGATTTCTTTTGCTGAAAGTTTTGACATTTTTTTTATCTGTAATAAAACAATATATAAAAATGTATATTTAGAATTTACTATTCATCACTGTGCAGTGGAATTCATCCTCCGCATTTGAACCCAATCCATGCAGTGAAACACATATATACACACTAGTGAACACTAGGGGGCAGTGAGCACACGTTGCCCGGAGTGATGTGCAGCCCCAGACACTATGCCTGGGGAGAAGTTAAGGGTTGAGTGCCTTGCTCAAGGGCACTTCCGTCATGACCTGTCAGCTGTGGGAATCGAACCTTCTGATCATAAGCTCAGTTCTCTAACCACAAGGCCACAACTGCTCCTACTATTAATATCTAATAGCATTATACAAAAGAGGTATGCTTTATAATCATAGAATACACACTGTCAAAAATTTAGTCACAAGTGTGCACTGCAAAAATAGATTTTGCAGGGAAAGGCGTTCAGGTGGTGCAATGGTAAAACATGCTAGCATCACAGAGCTGACATTTCAAACCTCAGCTCTTCCATCTGGATGGGCACGGCAACAATATGAAAAACAATTGCCGGTTGCTAATTCAGCCCAGGTAGCTGGGTAGAGAGTCGAGAGAGAAAGTGATGGAGTGTCTCTCACTACATAAAGCTGATCTGTATAGAAATCTCTCCTCTTGCAGGTGAAAAGATGCAGAAGGCGACTGCACATGTGCCGGAACGCATTCCTTTCTCACTGATGTGCCTGTCTCTCTCGACTCAATGGGGACAGTGATGGGCATCAGTAAATATTAAGCATAACACAATTGGGCTTATTGGATCTGCTAAATTAGGAGAAACAAAGTGAGAAAATTTATATACAATGTGTGAATGAGATATTAATAGAGATGTTAATAGTGGTATTAATTATATAAATATATAATTAATATTTTAGTAAGATGCATATGGAGAAAATTGAGAGGCATTAACAGTGGTACATGGTATATACAAGGGATACCTATGAACAGGCAATATATATATATATATATATATATATAGTTTTAGTTTCCAGTTCCTAAGCGATGTACTGAATGTGGGTTTTGATTGAGTGGGTCACATGCTGGACTAAATGGATATTCCTTTTAAAGAACTGATAATATTATTTTGTTAGCCTTGTTTAGTGTACTATATTCAGTTAGAACCTTTGCATAAAATATAGTAAATACATATGTTGAGTGACACTGTGGCTAAGTGGTTAGCACTGCCAACTCAAAGCAAGAAGGTCTTGGGTTAAATCTCCAGGTGGGCCATTCTAGGTCCGAGTTCTTGTTCTCTCCGTGTATGCGTGTGTTTCCTCTGGGTTTTCTCCCACAGTCCAAAACATGCTGCGAAGTTAATTGGAACTGAATTGCCTTATAGGTACTTTAGCCACTAGGATGCATAAATCATGCATTTATAATGTTGGTCCCAAGCCTGCAAGTGAAGGGCTCCTGGTGTAAAACTATACCAAATGAAAAATGCAGATCACAATCCTCTGTGGCGACTCCCAACAGGAGCAGCTGAAAGAAGATGAAGAAGATAGTGGATAAAGCATTTTGACGATCATGCACCAGAAATGTTCTGACTTTTGACCTAGTATTGATGCTTTTAAAAGATGAAGGGTGATAGAGGTGCTTAATAAACTGTTTCTTTTCAATGCAATCACTCTGGATTAGAGGCCAGTAGCCTAGTGGTTAGGGTACAGAACTAGTAATCTGAAGATCGCCAGTTCAAAAACGCCACTGCTGGGTTGCTGCTGTTGGGCCCTTGAACAAGGCCCGTAACCCTCATTGCTCAGACTATAACTGTACTGTACTGTAAGTCGCTTTGGATAAAGGCGTCTGCTAAATACTGAAAATGTAAATTTTACCTTGTTTAAAGAATAGGAACTTGAGTATTAAAGAATACTCCACTAATCGATTTAAATCAGTGTTTATGTTTAATTGAAATTTAATTCAAACAGTAGAGGGTATTCACATTATTCACCAAGCATGAAAAATGGTTTCATCTTCCTCATAAATAAAATAAGATGAATAAAAATGAATAAATAAAATAAAAATAGTATACATTTCTTCTATTTAATTTTCTGCATCTGCTCAAAAACAAGTACATACAGTCAGGCATGTACTGTCAAACTTTAGTTGAATCAGTCTATAAACCCTAACCCACCATTTAGTGCCCTCTTCTATTTCTTGATTTCAGTAGAGCTTTTTGTGTCTAATTTGAGGTTTGGTCATGAGCTTCATGTGCGTTTTCAGTTTTTAATGGCCCATTTGAAGCTGTAACAGAAATGGTCTTGTGGTGACAACATACAAATGGGTCATTATCTGTTGTGCCTGGATCCGATTCGTACGGTATTACCCCCAATTATAGGCTATTATTTGGCTTGCTTGAACTGCCATGTCTGTTATTTGAACCTGAATCAAAATGCAGCGGTGAACGTCTGACCTGCACCCTGTGGAGCATAATAAAACCATGAAGTAAAAAAAGCTTAAGCTTGGGTCAGCTTTCAAACAATAACTATTTCATGAAGGCTAAAAATAGTTCCATAAACAGGACTTTGATATTGTAGAACGCATTAAATAAAGTGCTGGGAGCAATGACTGGGTGACCAGAGTGCAGAAGAGGGTCCTATATAACTAAAACGATTGAGGAGTGGTTTAAGAGGGGAAAAATGAGGAGAGCAACATGGTACAAATGAACATGCAGCGTGTTTATCATCAGCACACAAATCACACTGACCATGTTAAAGCCTGTATCTCCATAATGCGAGTTTTACCCATCTTGTTAGTCAGGGAATTACCTGAGGAAGCAATTATACTGAGCACTTCAGTGTTACACGGATGTTGTATTACCTACACACCAAATAATAACACAACTGATTAAATTCACGCCATGTTGTCTGTGGTTGCTTTCTCCATTTGTGGTGGAAGATAAAAAAAATCTAATTTTAGAGAAAATCAGCATTACAGCATCTAAAATCCCTGGTTCCTCCCACTGTCCAAAGACATGCAAGGGACAGACATGCATGTGACTGAAAAAATTACTGGGCTGAGAAAACTGATCTGTTATGATCTTCCACTGTAGGTCAGTATGCTGCTTCAGTCTGTTTTTTTAAGAATATAGAAGCTTAAGCCTTTCATATCCCATATTCAATCTTGTACTTTGCCAGAAAGCATTAGACATGCTCACTTTGTAAAATGTATGTGATGCATAAAATGTCATCAGAAACAAGATTTTATTGTTTTGTAACATCTTAAATAGATTTTCAATTGCTGTCTCATAATGCTCACCCAAACCCTAATAACTCTTTTAACACTTAATGAGCACTGTATACATTTCTCTGCTTGCTTCTGACTAAACAGAAACCCATTTCTTTTGCCAATAGCCTCTTTAACTCAAGACCAAATTTTCCATTAGTAAACCCACTTATCTCATATCTTGGTCACCGTTTAAAATGACAACCCTCTCTAATCTTTCTGAATTTGTTTTCCAGTTCACCTCACAGTGAATTAGGCTGTATAACTGCTTCAAAGTGATTAGCTGATTAGCTATTGGTTTTGTTTGTTGGCCACTTTGAGTAGTTGCATGACTTCATTTGGTCGAGGAGAAAACAAAAATAGGGGAAAGAGGTTGCAGTTAAATATTAAAGTGGTTACCAGAGGGCTAATGGAATTAACAATGCATGTAAACAGACCTAGTGCGTTGTAGCCCACCCTTGCCTTGCAGATACACACTAACAACCTCATTACATCGCAGGGCTTTGGGGAGCTTCTGACAAAAAAGGGTAAAACAGAAGGGAGAATGGAGGTCAGTGTGGTACTGCCATTCTGGTTATAGTAATAGATGAGATTGAAGACTTAAAACAATGAGTCTGTGTACTAAAGTCTTTAACATTAAATTCCACAAATATTGACAATAGGTGATGCCTGTACATTAAAAAAAATTAAATGAATTATAAAGTGCCCATTACACTGGTAGATTTTAGTTTTGGTATTGCACACAGACAGTAACTTCAAGCCACAGTTGCAATTTGTAGAAACGGCTTCAATAATTATTGGTCCCTGGAGCTATGCCACACAAACACTAATTTCAGTACCACACAGTCTTTCTTTGGATAACTTTTATTTGTCATATTTACATATGCAATACATCGAAAGAAAAGTACTTGTCTGCCAGGCAGACATCATGTGAGGCATCTAGTAATGACTACAGGCATGACTTCCTAAAATGGTTGGTTTAAACCAGTAACCTTTCGATTACTAGTCCAGTACTGAAACTGTTGGGCCCAAGTACTGTTTATATTTTCAGCATTTGGGAGCAATTGAGGGTTTAGGGTCTTGCTTAATGGCCCAACAGTCGCAGCCTGTAAGTGGTGGGGTTTGAACCAATGACCATTACTTATTACTTGTCCAGGCTAGGCAAAAATTGCGGCACAAGAGTGTCTGGATTTATGTGTGACCAAACACAACCTTGGATAGAATATGTGGTGGTAAAACTTAAATGAATGAATAAATTAATAATAATTATGAACTTACTGTCACAGGACTGCTGTGGGCAGCCTCTGCCACGGTGCCCAAGGAGCAGTTAGAGGTTAGGTGCCTTGCTCAAGTGCACTTCAGTAGTGACCTGTCAGTTTTTGGAATCGAACAGGCAACCTTCTG
>JAYDZG010000036.1:10249258-10273316 GCA_034509265.1 Microcambeva bendego
GCTCAAGTGCACTTCACTAGTGACCTGTCAGTTTTTGGAATCGAACCGGCAACCTTCTGATAACAAGCCCAATTCTCCTACCCCAGGCCATGGCTGCCTCCAATAGATGGTTTTACCATATCAGCCAGTGGTTCATAGAAACAATCAGTTTCTTTATGGTCTATTTTCTTAATACCCATTTATTTAAGTAATTACTTATTTAATTGGGCCATCAACTGGAATTGTTAACACACCTTACTTCAGATTGAGACTTGTGAGGCACGTCTTGTGTCTTTACTAATGAGCTGTGAGCAGTGTTTATAAATAATGCATGAGACAATCTTATGTTTATGTAGCAGCCCCAATTTGGTAAATTATACCTTTTGCCACATTTGCTTAAGTGTCTCAATTACCTGAGACACTGTGTGCTCTGTCCATAATTTAGAAGATGAGGCAGCTTTATGAAGCAGTGTTCAGTTTTGCTTCATCTGGCAAAATGATAGCACTGAAACCGGTTGTCTTCATTCCATGAGACCACAGATATTGTGAGTATGTTATATTACTTCAATGATGTTATTGATGGCTCCCAAACACTATTACCTCTGCTGAGAGGAATTGTCTTGCCTACTTCTGTTTTGCTTATCAGGTGTGTATCTAAGCAGCTACTGAGTAAGTGTTAATGGATGTTTGTGTAAGGATGAATTCCCAACTCAACCCTAACTGGTGTAAACAGTGAAAAGCCCTGTTTTGGTTGGATTAGCTTCTTAGATTGGTGTCTGTATTTATTATTTACAGTTTATGAATAAGTAGTTTAAATTCTCTAATTTGAAGGTATATTTATTTACAGTATCTCACCCCTTAGATTTTTGTAAATATTTTATACAATCTTTTCATGGGACTACACTGAAGATATTACTCTTCAATACAATGTAAAGTAGTCAGTGTACAGCTTGTATAACAGTTTCAATTTATGTGCTTTATGTCTAAATCGCTGGCCACAAAAGTAAGAACACCCTTAAGTGAAACTGGCAAATTGTACTTAAAGTATCAATATTTTGTGTGACCACCATTATGCTCCAGCACTGCCTTAACTCTCTTGGGCATGGAGTTCGCTAGAGCTTCACAGGTTGCCACTGGAATCCTCTTCCATGATGACATAATGGAGCTGGTGGATGTTAGAGACCTTGAGCTCCTCCACCTTCCATTTGAGGATGCCCCACAGATGTGAAATAAGGTTTTGGTCTGGATACATGCTTGGCCAGTCCAAGGTGTGTTTGAGGTTGTTATCATTTTGGAATACTGTTCATTTTGGAATTCAGTTTCCGAAGGGGATCATGCTCTGCTTCAGTATGTTACAGTACATGTTGGCATTCATGGTTTCCTCAATGTACTGTAGCTTCCCACAGCCGGCAGCGATCATGTAGCCCCAAACCATGACACTCCCAGCACAATGCTCTAGCACTCTCTTCATTACTGCCACACACGCTTGACACCATCTGAACCAAATTAGTTCATCTTTGTCTCATAAATCAACAGAATATGGTTCCAGTGCTGCGTGTCCTTAGTCTATTTGTCTTCAGAAAACTTTCTGTGGGCTTTCTTGTGCATCATCCTTACTTCATTCTGGTATGACAGACATGCAGATCAATTTGATGTAGTGTGCGGTGTATGGTCTGAGCACTGATAGGCTGATCTCTACCACCCCATAACCTCTGCAACAATGCTGGCAGAACTCGTACATCTATTTTCAAAACACTACCTCTAGATATGATGCTGAGCATGTGCACTCAACTTCTTTGGTCAACCATGGACAGGCCTGTTTTTAGTGGAATCTGTCCTGGTAAACTGCTGTATGGCTTGGCCATCAGTTTCAGGGTCTTGGCAATCTTCTTATAGACTGGGCCGTCATTATGTAGTGCAACAATTCTTTTTTTCAGATCCTTAGAGAGTTCTTTGCTATGAGATGCCATGTTGAACTTCCAGTAACCAGTATGAGAGAGAGTGAGATCATAACACAAAATTTAAAACACCTGCTCCCCATTCACCTGAGACTTATCACTAACGAGTCACATGACACCAGGAAGAGAAAAAAAGTAATTGGGCCATTTTAACTTAGGTGTGCACTCACTCTTGTTGCTAGCGGTTTAGTCATTAATGGCTGTGTGTTGAGTTATACAAGCTGTACAATGACTTCTTTACATTATATCAAAGTGTCATTTCTTCAGTGTTAAAGATATAATAAAATATTTACACAAATGTGAGGACTTACTGTGACACACTGTATCTGGAGATGACGTGGGGTATTGCTCTATCTGCAAAGTTTTAAATGGGCATTGATATTTTTGTGAGACTTTATTTTGTATATTTAATCACTATTCAAGCTCTAGATGTATTTGCTAGCCTAAATGGCTTCACTAGCTTGACTGCCACTCTGTTCAAATGGCAATACCACAGAGCTCAACGATTTTTAAAGACAGGATTGGCTTAATCTCATCTCGTGGGACCAGACTTTATTTCCAACATAATTACAATTTTAAATAACTTAAAAGGGATTTTGCTTAAAAAAATTACAGAACTTTAAATGTCTTATTTTTTTGTAAAGCATAATGCTGAATAAGCTATGGTCAGTTAAAAATTATCACAATTTACTAAGTACTGTTAAGCAATAGTGAGTATATAAAAAAGTTCACCAGTGCATTGAAACACCTTCAAGTGACAAATATCCTGTGAATGTAGGCTGCACATGTTTTAGCCTCTTATCAAATCCTGTTAGAAACAGCTGCCCCCTTGAGATTAGGTTCAATTTGTTTTACATACATGTATAGAAGTTGCAACGAATCTAAGCTTAACATTTTGTTTTAGTGGCAAAAAATGGGTGCAGATGCTCTTTATTATACTGTATTAATTAGCAGTAAAAATGAGAGAATATGAAAATGAGAATACAGAATATTGCAGACTTGTATATTATTATAAGTTGGGACTTATTGTGATAATTGCTTTTATTTAAAAAAAAGAAAGAAATAATCAAACTTACATAGTATACTAAACTATGCTTTGCTATGCTAAACAATGTTGTGTACCAAAAATGGTAAATTGTCACTGCCAAGGGTTAATTTGCTAACTAAACTCAAGTGAAACACATTGGTGGAAAAAAAGAACACTTTGAGAACACTTCAAAATGATCAGGTTTTGATTTACAAGACCTGTTGATGTGTTTGACCAAAATTAGTAGTTTTGTTCTATTCTATTAGAATTATTTTTCTAGTTTATAGAAAAAACCCAACACTGCTCATTTTGGAAAAACATACACCCGTAAATGCCAAAACTAAAAAACAAAACATTTTTTCCCACAACTGTATATTTGTATAAAGTCCATATTAGAGAAATGAGTAAGTGGGAGTTTTTTTTATTATTGTTTACCTTTACATTTTCATTTTCAGCATTTTGCAGACACTCTTATCCAGAGTGACTTACAGAAGTGCATCCATAGTATACATTGTCATACTCTAGTTAACGTAAAACTCTGCTGAACCCTGTCAGAACCCCCAAAGACCGGTTTGTGCGGTTTGATTAGATTGTGTAGGAATCGCAGGGTTTGATTAGATCTTTTTGGGATCTTGGTTCTGTTCTATTTTAGGCTTTGGAAGCTAGCATCAGGGTTTTAAACTGAATGCATGCAGCTACAGGAAGCCAGTGAAGAGAATGCAGCAGTGGGGTGATGTGGCAGTATTTAGGTTGGTTAAACACCAGACAGGCTTTGATAAGCTGTAGGGATTTAATAGTGGACATTGGAGTACCAGCAAGAATGGAGTTGCAGTAGTCCAGCCGTGAGATTATAAGAGGCTGGACAAGAATCTGAGTGTCTTTCTTGAAAAGAGAGAAACAGAATCTTTCTGATGGTGTAGAGGAGAAAGAGGCATGATTTTGTCATGTTAGACAACACCACAACACCAAGACTTTATACATTATCAGATGGTCGGATTTCGGAGCCATCAAGACAGGTGATGAGGTCCAGCGTTGGAGATCACCTGGAATAAACAGTAGGTCTGTCTTGCTAGGATTGAGTTTCAGATTATGAGACGACATCCATTGTGTGATATCTCGCATGCAAGCTGATATGCGGTCTGAGACTTGGAGGTCTGAAGGAGGAAATGACAGAAGGAGCTGAGTGTCATCTGCATATGAGTGGTAAGAGAAGCCATGAGAGGTTATGACTTTACCAAGAGAGTTGGATGTAGATGGTGAAAAGTAGTGGAACCAGTACAGAGCCTTGAGAAACACCAGTTGAGAGAGTAGATGGAGGGGATTTAGTCCCCCTCCATGATACTTGGTAGGGACGCCCTATCTTAGTCAAGTTTTTAATTAAAATCAAAAGACCTCCTGTTAATATGGTGAAAAAGAGCTATATTGGCTGTATTATCCACTACTGGATCAATTAAATTAGTATATGTGCCATTTTAAAGTTTTTTTTATTAGCTATACTGGCTTGTATATCATACAAATGTTGTGTATACTGTCTAAATAAAAAATAACTTTGTAGGCTTTTGGTGATGTTTATTTTATTAAGGATGGTGGCTTTGTCCAAATACACCCCTTGGACGTGTTCCTCTGAATAAGACAGAATTCACACCCTGATCAGTGGAAACATAAAATAAATGAATAAACAAACAGCTACATCTGTAGGGGCATGATATTTGATTGTGAAGTATGTAAAATCTGGACACATTTTATGTTTGTGCTCTAAAATGTGTAATTCATTTTGATGCCTACTGTAGTAGCATCATTATGAATGTGTGAAGGGCCAGGACTTCATTAATCTTCACTGAAGACAAGCTCACAACTGCCTCTGACAGACTGTTATGCTCCCTCTTTTAGCCTGACTTACCAATGCAATACACACACAACACTTACAAACATTTTAATTATTCCACACGTGTTGATGAAGAACCTTGTTCCATCCCAGGAGCAAGAAGAATACATGATTTTCCATTCCAGGACTACAAAAAGTATGCACTTGTCATTACCATATGCTCATATGGCATTCATAACATGACAGATGGAATACACCTGCAACAGCTCCTTAAAGAGTATCTTGGCCACTTTGTGGCAACTGATGGTTTATTTAAGTAGAAAAAAGACCAACTATGCTACTTTTCAATAGGACAGATTTTTAACAGATGGGTATCTCAGGATGGTAAATCCTGTTTGACTAGCGACTAAAGAAGAGAAGCCCAATAAATCAATTAAAGCTGGTTAATCTCCTCTTTGCTGCCTTTGTATTCATGTCCTGCCTGTTTTGCTTAATGCTGGAACAGATTTCTTACAAATGCAGACATTTAAATTGTTTACTTACATTCTTTAGTCTGTTGATACAGGTTATACCAAATCAATTTACTTTTGAACTGTTAACACAAGCAATGGTAAGTAATTAAACCAGTTGTTCTTTAAACATGGACAATGTGTTTTAGGTTTTCTATTAACACAATTGGAATATCCTAAATCAATTATCTTAAATAGCCATTTAATCCTGATTGGGGTTACTAAACTCTTAGTTACCCGAGGCAAGATTTGTGCACCCATTTTATCTAGAGCTATATTCATAATCATTAAAGATAAAACACATTTTGCATTGAACAATACAGAAACAGTTGCATTTTCTTTTTTACTTATCAGGTTGTGTAATTATTTACTGTCTGAAGCTGAAATACAGGTGTAAGTGCATATAATGAACATCAGTCAAAAAAGAGAGAGAGCATTTACAGTAGCCCTCAGTCCTCTTCCCAATCTGAGAAAAACATTAAAATGTAAAACTATTTTAACCTAAAATAAAACAAAGTCATCATTACACAGTATATCCAGCTTTTCTTTATTCATGATTAAATTGCTATATGGGTGGAATTCACCAAAATTGCCATCTATAAAGGCGAAGCCAATCTGCCAAATGAGGTCAAGCTCTGTTGGAAGAGCGCTGGAACACAAGCTGTTGCTGTAATAAGGTGAGGGCTTGAAGCATCAAGCTGAAGAAGCTTCCAGCACTTTCTCTCCATCTGGAACTTCAGGTGTCTGGGGAGATTAGGTGAAAGGTCAGGGCTAGTTTTCAAATGAGTGGTGGCGATTAAGCCCCATGGCCCAGAAAAAGCTGCATATTCACAGGAAGAGCAGAACAATTTGGCCCACAGTCTGAAATTGCTTTTTATAATTGGCCACATAGAGTTCACTAGAAGTCTATCCTATTTATTCTGATAAGAAATTCGGTGAGTCTGAATTTAGAACTTTTTATGCTTTAAGTTAACTTGAGGGTGCTTTAGGAACTGCATTAGCTGTACAGAATAAGTTGATTCTGGAAATAGACATAAGGCATTATTTTTTTCAACAGGGAGCTAGTTTATGTAGATTTATTGTACAGATAGTTTGGTTCCTAAAAATGTAAGTGGCCAAGAATTAAACTACATCATTTGTTTTTACAAGGACAACAGGTGTTGTTGGGGGTTGGTTAGGGGTTGGTTAGGGGTTGGCAGTTGAAGCACCATGCTTATTCATAATATTTTCAGTACATGTATTTACTAGACACGTACATCATTTTGTACCTAAATTAATACAATAATAAAAAACACAAATACGGCATATGTAGTTGTACCATACTTGCAAGGGTGGATTCATCCCCAAATCGGTTTAGGTATATAGGCCCAGAGAATGAGAATTGGCTTCTGATGTTTCTCACCTAACATGGTGACGTCTATCTGTTCGATGTAGCAGAAAATGCAACCCTTCCAATCACGGGAGGTAAAACTCTTTACTGTCATGAAATTTAAAACCTTTTCTGCTGCTGCAACTTCATTTTTAGATGTGGCCACCCCACCACCCATCTTTCTAGGTGTCCCATATGCAGTAGGGTTTGCTGAACTATTGTTTCAGACACACGTCTGGTAACCCCCTGCTGCCTTTACTGTTTATTGATGTAATTTCTTATAATCCTTTGCAGATAACAGCTCACTATCATATCACTTTTGTATATCACTATGGTATATGGTTATGTTATGGACATTTCGGAATTACTGATTCAAATATGCCATGATTAATTATTGTCAAATATAACTTTGCTTTAATTTGTCTAAAAGTGGAACATTAAATAGACCTCCCTTGTTTGCTGAATCATTGGTGGGAAAAGTTTTTAATAAACCAGGAACCATACATTTTAAATTGAGGGAAAATGGGCAAATTGATAAGGATCAAATTGTGATTGCTTGATGACTGGGTCAGAACATCTCTAAAACCCTTGTGGGGTGTTCTCGGGCAGTATTTTTTTAAGTGGTCCAAGGATGGAACAGTGGTAAACAATGTATGGGGTAATGGGTGGACAAGGCTCATTGATACATGTGGGGAGCAAAGGCTAGTCTGATTATTCAAATTGTTGAAGAATTTAATGCTGGTTATGAAAGTGTAATAATCACAGTATATTACAGTTGCATATTGTGAAGCAAAAGGGAGATCAACGCAAAATGAGTAAGGTGGTTATACTTTGATGTCTAATCAGTGTATATTAGGGGTTCAGTATTATCTATGTTTTAGGCATCCACAGGGTATATCAGAATGGATCCTCTTCAGATAAGGGGAAACCTCTGTACCTCTACTACAGTTCTAAGATATTTATAAGAATTTCCATAGCATGCCTTTCGCATGTCAATCCCACAGCCTTCTGAGAGAACATTCTGTCTACTGTGTATGATGTGTGTATGTGATAAAAATATCATGCTGCTTTTCTTTGTTCTTCTCCTCAAAGCAAATGAAAGTTGATAACTCAGTAAAATCCCTCTTATGTCCCATCCGGGTAACATGTTTCTGCCTTCTTTTTATTCAATTTAATTCAAAAACACTAAATGAATTGGGAAAGACGGAGCAAAGGGGAATAAATGACACTATTCAGTTAAATCAACATCAGCAACTGTGGATCCGTCCTCTCTTCTCTGACAGGAAATCCTGAGCCATGCCATCCTAGGACACTGCAGAATAAAAAAAATATTAATTTAAGTTAAAAATGTATAATACTTAAATGTATTAATTGATCTAATTGACCTAGGTGTGTTCTATCTTTGTAGACTGTTTATACATTTAAATTGAAAGAAAGGAAATACTGGATATTGTTTATCAGTATTAAATCAGCATTTTGTGGCTTTGTGTTTCTTTCTCCATATATCATATGCTTTGGATGGCTCACGCGGCTAAGTGGGTAGCTCAGTCACCTCACAGCAACAATGTCCTGGCTTTGATCCTCAGGTGGGCTGGTCTGGGTCTTTTGTGTGTGAAGTTTGCAGGATCTTTTTGTGTCTGTGTGGGTTTCTTCCATGTGCTCTCCCACAGCCGAAAGACATGTGAGGTGAATTTGACATACTAAATTGTCCATGACTGTTTTTGATTTAACTTTGTATACTGCAACAACTACTGTTTCTGTTTTCAATGTGAATGAACTGTAAAAAAATGCCATGAAAATCGTAATAAACAAATGATATATGCTGTTTTGTTGTTGTTTATTATAATTTTAACGTTTTACACAATTTGGACACAATTATAAGTGAAATGATAGTTATTCATTATAGAAAATCAGTTCACATGGTTAAAGCAAACAGTGTCATGGACATTGTAATATCTTTAATTCGCTTCACTTGCATGTATTTAGACTGTAGACAGGAAACTGGAGCACATTAATTCATAGAATTTTTATTATTTGTATTTACAACCCATTTTTGTCTCACAACACCGACCAAGGTTTTGAAAAACCCATATAATAGACCATTGTTCTTGGAGGAAACAACATGTTGAATGCCAGGCAGGCAGAAATTTCACACAAATAGGAGAAAACAAGCTTTTATGGGTGTGATTAAAAAAAAGATGCTGGGTTATAAAACAGACAAATCTAGGAAAGTCATGAAAGCACAGAGCAGAAGTTTAAGTGCACTCGCCTTTTCTCTGAATAATTAGGTCAAGGCAGCCCCATGCATCTAGTAAGACGTCACAGCGGTCAAATGACCGTCGCTTGGTGCTTCTAGTGCACTGTTGTGCTTTTTGTAGAAGATGTGTTTTGTGGGATGTATAAATGGAGTTAACTGAATTTAATTTTATTGCTTTTAAAAAAAAATATATTATTTAATGTCCCTACATGGTATGCACTCTGTGTTCAGCAGGTGTAAGTGTGTGCTGGTTAGATATGTGAATGTATGTGGATATTTTTTTTTCTAGTAAGCCTTAGGGCTTTAATAGGTGGTGGCATCCAATGTTTCCAAACTCTGGCAACCGTGTGACTATGAATTTTCGGGTTGTTTGCATAATCTCAGACATATTGATTAATGCATCTTTTCTATATTGCCAAATTATGTTTCCATCTCTGAATATGGCCCAAATTGCCCAGAGCTTTGAGTGATGCAACAAAGAAGGACGACAGCCAGCATTGTGTGCCTCTAAGATGCATCAGTTGGGTCTGTATTTTAATGAATGTAGTTTCAACATCTCAAATATACAATTGTCAAATTGGAATGACTACTAGAGCCAGGAAGTGAGAGGAACCATAGTGCAGATGGATTGCTAGTATGAACATTTTATAACAAATGTATTGAAAAATGGTAAAGAAAATAAACACAGGACTATCATGGATGGTAGTAAAAGGACCTGGACATACACTTCACTGACTGGTGCAGCTTGGACAGAAAAGAAAAGAGCCAACAACACTGACTGAAAAGATAATCATGGTAAAAAGTGGAGTCTAACTTAGGTATTGATTTGGGTGAGGTTTGGTGAAAATACAGGCCAGAGCACCATCTCACCAACACATCTGTTGATGCCTTGTGCCATTTACTCTTTGTTTGTGGCCTAGAACCATGTCGACGAATGTCCCCTCACAGAGCCTGTAATCCAGTTTTTTCTTTGCACCACTAAACTAACATATTTTTATGTTTCCTGTCATATTGATCCAAAATTAACGACAAAGTGGGTCTGTTCAGCAGATTTATATCCGCAACAATGCATGATATGATTGCTTAATTGTATTATTCACTACACATGTCTGAAAGTATCTGCACTACATGTTTATCTATTTATTTATGGCAATTATCCAATTCTTTTTTAAAGTGGGCTGAACAGGGTCACAAGCATGGACACAATTTAATTTATCAGGGCACACCAACTCATGAATGTTTAGGTACAATAGATAAAATCAGAACAATGAATCAGACAAGGTTTTTTGTCTTAGACTGCATGTTAAAATTATCGGTTCTAGAGGGACCGTTGTTCCTTTATAGTTGTCCAGAATTTGTTGAGAAAGATTTAATATTGCTTATGTACTGAATAAGACATACTTATCATTCACATAGTCCAGGTTGTGTAGCATGTGTGAAAATGAAAGAAGGTGCAGAGCATGGCGTGAAATTACACATCTGCTAGCAACGGCATGCTCCTTTAAGATGCATAAAAGACATTTACAGCACAACCATTGCTTATGTTTCCTATGTAAACTACACAAGCATACACCTACCACGTATAACAATCTGACCATTGACAAGTGAAGTGAATAACACTGGCTATCTTTTTTTGTATTTATGCATTTTTTCCGTCTAATTATGCCCAACACCATTCCCCTGCCGACATGTGGATATCAGACATATGTATTTATACACCTGCACTTTGATGAGTACAAATGTGAATCAGCACTGTGCAGAGGGACACACTCTGAGACATCTCTGTCTTTATGAATAACAGGCCAATTGCTGTTCATGTGCCGCTCAGTTTTGAAATATAGAACACTCCTTTTCTCTTTGCACCATTGTGCTTCACACACAGAAAAATTTGTCCTCTACATTTTAACCCAATTCCTGCAGTGAAACACACATAAAGACACTAGTGAACAATAGGGGGGAGTGAGCTCACATGCCCGGAGTGGTAAGCAGCCCTAGCCACAGCTTCCCAGGGAGCAGTTAGGGTTTGGGAGCCTTGCTCAAGGGTACTTCAGTCATGACCTGTCGGCTCTAGGATTACAGCAACTTTCCGATTGCAAGCTCACTTCTCTATATACCAGGACATGTCTGTCTCATGGCAGACTCAATACAGGGTCATACAGGGTCATAGGCTGCCAAGGCTCATTGATGCATTTGGAGAGTGAAGGCACGTGTGTTCCGCTTCAACATATGAGCTACTGTAGCTTAAATTGCTGAAGATGTTAATGCTAGCTCTGATAGAGAAGTGTGAAAATAGACAGTGCATCAGAGTTTGTTGTAAAATGGGCGGCAAAAGGGGGGCCGACACTATGCACTCCTGATCAAAATCTTAATGCCAGTTAAGAAATTGCAAGAATTTGCATTTTGCGCTATTGGATCTTAAGACAGTAGAGCTTCACAATGCAAAGAAATGGGAGCAAGAGACAAAATAATTTGAGCAGGCATATTTTTGGAAAACAACAATTTAACTGAAATAGACTGTTCATCGACTGGTCAAAAGTTAAAGATCATAGCTAACACGCCTATTCCCCTTAAAACAACTGGACTCAGAAATAAGTAGCTACTCCATTCTTGTTGATCAGTCGTACACACTTGATGCAAGTGTTTCCGGGAGGCTAGTGGGAATGTTGCTCCATGTGTTGAAGATAGCTTCAAAAAGGGCATCCACTGTCTGGAACTCATGTCTATTTTTTGTAAACTTCTCTTGCCATCCATCCACAAATTTTCTCAGTCTGATTTAGATCAGGGGAACACGGAGGATGGTCCTAAAGTGTTACATAATTCTCCTGGAAGAAGTCTTTTGTCAAGTGAGCATTGTGATCTGCAGCATTGTCCTGTTGAAAAACCCAATAATTACCACACAGACGAGGGCCCTCAGTCATGATGGATGCCTGCTGTAACATCCCCATATAGACGCCCTTGCACAACCTGAAGCTCCATTGTTCCATTGAAGGAAAAAGCACCCCGAATCATGGTCATCCCACCTGAAACACACACACTGTGATGTTTCAAAAACACAGGGTAGGGTGGGGGATATTCTTGGCATGCCAGTAATGTTGGAAGCCATCAGAGCCGTCAAGGTTAAAATTTGCAAAGTCAAAATGGGCAATTTTGTAGTATTGAATGAGACGTGGTCTTTGAAGATTGTTTTTGTTTCTGAAGACTTTCCTTCAAATATATCATTTGATGGATATTGAGCTGCAGCACCAGTAATGGCCTAAATTTGGGTCGAGGATCGTCCTGTGTCTTGACAGACAGCCAACCCATCACTTTGTTTAGCACCGTGAAGCTCTACTTAGAACCTTCTTAAGATCCAACAGTGCTAAATGCAAATTATTCTAATTTTAACTGCTCTTAAGATTTTTTATCAGGAGTGTATTACAAAGGTGGTCATAATGATATGCCTGGTGGTCTATAATACAAGCATTAGTAATTTGTAACATGCTATTTGTTCTTAAAGGGCTTGAAGCAGTCGCTCTGCAAAAGCGCCATGTACCAAAATGTCACTCTATACCTATCAGAGATGCAGCATGTGAGGTAGATGTTTTGAAAATTGGGCTAGGATACAATTGCATGCTTTCTCTCTGTTTCAAACTCAAATTATAAGTCAATTTGTTACCTTTGTCACCCGAGAACCGTGAAACGTGTCTCGTCAGCTCTAATTGCTGTTGACTGAGAAAATACCCTGCAGCTATGACACAAATGCATTGTAGCGATTCTCTCTGTTTTTGTATCTCAGCCTGGCGCAGCGTGCTCCTGCCTGGCTGTGCAGGGCTGTAAGACGCCATTATGGTTCTTCTTTTGACAGGTCCAGAGTTTTACATAACAAGGAATTTGCTGCAGGCTCCTAGTTATTGGAGCTAATGGGATGAGATAAGAAGTAATGAGAAACACCCCTGTGGTTCTTTCTCTTGTTCAGACGTTTTCTTTTGCTTGAGAAAAGGGAGGTGAAGAGGTCGACAGGATGGGAACATGGGTTGTAGAGTTCCATGTCAGTCTTCAGAAACCCATGTTGCTAGTAAGGTGCCTTTCTGCGCTTTTTAATTAATCATGGAGGAAATTGTATGGAGCTTGTGGCTGAATGCCCTTAAATACCTGTAAGGTCACTTTTACTTTCCCTAAAACCCAGCCAGGAGCTGCACTCCAAGCAGCGATATTGATATTGACTTCATTAACCAGAGCAGCTTTTATCAGGTCGTATTACTGCAGGATCTGGTGAAAAAGGTCATTTGTGTATTTGAAAGCTGCACAATGATGATGACAAGGGGAAAGACAAATTAGGAGGAAAAAAAATCACAAAGAGGAAAATAGCTTCTTCCTCGGCTGATTCCTCTGCTCTAGCTGCATGCAATGTCAGTGGCACATAAAAGCTACACATATACATGCTTGTGCCATTGAAAAGCTTTTGTCCTTCTACCTTAATTAACACACTGAATCAACTTACTAGGTAATTACCAAGGCCTTTTCATGGACTGGTCTTTTAAATGGGGTAAACACAATGTATGTAAGGTCACAGCAAAGGCCTTTAATACGGAGTCATAAAGTGGTTTCCTTATTTTTTATATTGCTTCTTTGTGTTAAGTGGTACAATTCATGCAATCATTTTACATTTTGTGTTTGTTACTTTGGGGTTTTCCCCAACTGTAGCATGCTGGAAGATTTGGTAACAGTATAGTGTAACTTTCTTGGTGCAGTATCACATTAAGTACTTTTATTAATTTTGAAAAATCTACAGAAACATTTGAACAAATGTAAATTTGATAGACAAGATAAGATAAGCAGATGATGATAAGCATTTCAAAAAACAATAAACCAGTTAAACCACCATTATATTAATATCTATACAGATCAGTAATTATAGATTATGAAGGTATTTTTATTACAGCTTAAGCTGGTGTCTTTTTGATTCAAAGTAATAACCTGTCAATCATTTTTTATATATTGACAGTTCGTTGGATGTGGCAGGGGAAGTTCTTTCCCCCTTCCAGTTTGACAACAAAATCCCAAACCCAGTTTGGGGGAAAAGTGCCCAATCTGGCAACACGGTTCCTCATTCCTGACTAACAGAAGCTCCAAAGCTCCCCCTCTCCTCTCCATTTTCCCAAGTAGATTTGTGGTCTGCTAATGTATTGCAGCTAGTGTTATAGGCTGTTAAACACCCATTAAAAGAAATACTAAGATACTAAAAACAATAGAACCTACTTTGATCTTGTGAGATGAGCCCCAATTTCGTCAGCCCTGACCTAGATCATACACTGGTAGGATGTTGCCAAGTTGGTGTTTTTGTGCGAAGAGTATTCTAAAAAATAATAATAATAATAATAAGTTACTAACTAAAAAGTAGGGCTTTTGTTTTTTTTGTTTACTGGAACTTAAAAAAATATGACCTATATAGACAGCCTAGAAAAGCCTTGATGCTAATCTTCCTTGAATCCTAAGTGCCAGTTTAGAATCAGGTAAAAGCTATGCAGACATGAGGAAATGTGAATAGAACTTCTATAGATTAAAAACAGGACATGCAGCTGCTTTTAAAATCAGCAGCAGCGGTCTGATAGTAAACAATGAGGTATTACATAATTTAAATGTTATTGGTATTTATGTCTTAATGACTATGTTGCTGTTGATTTGTTAGACAGGGAACTTCATTCGAAAGAGGCCTCACATATCCTGTAATAACATTTGCTAGGTCAAAGCAATCTGAACGAAACAATGCGCAGTGTGGTCCTCAGTATATGGTTTCTGTGACTTGGTGTGAGTGAGCTGCCACTACCAAAGCTCACACCACTCCTGTGTTGGATCACACATTAGGTGTTTTTCTCATGGTTGGACACTTTCAACAGACCTCTGCAGACACTGTCAGCAAAAATCCAACCTTCTTGAAAATAAAACTGTCCACAATGTGCTCATAAAACATCTAGAAGTATCTGCAATCTTGAACTGAGTTTTAAGGATTCGGTGCGTAAAGGTGGCGTGTAAAGGTGGTTGCCAGAAGCAAACCAGTGATTTATAGCCACTGTGCTTGTCAGCATCACATCAGCTGTTAGTATTTTCACCAGGTGGTGCAGGGCATAGAGGGCATTTCCGTTTTCGAAAAAGGCTAGGAATAAAAAGCATTATGAGTGTGTTAATTTAGCACCTTTCTTTTTTTAACACACTCAGACTCCTGTTTGGGATCAGGCTGTTCCAGTCCATATTCCACGTATGTGCACAACAATTATCACATTTACTCCTAATGCATCCACAGCAGGCCCCTCACATGAACTGGAGATACTCTAGCAAGATTGATAATGAAGGAGCGGCTCATTAACGGAACCTATTATCCATGTCCATGTGTTCAGTCCCAAGAGCGGTGCAGGGCAAACTGGATGGACATGCTGCAATATAAAGACTAATTACCTTTGAAGAGCATGTGTGTATTTCCACACTGAAAGAATCCATAAAGCCATTGAGATGATTATGCCTCCATTTGTCTGATTGCATGCTTGTTGAACCACTCGTATGGGTGCAATGGCATGCTCAAACATTCTTTTCCCTTTCAGCTTTTCTGATCTACAAGTAACTTAATATGAATTAGTTTCTGCACCTGCTCATCTGTAATTTAACATCTTGATTCCTGAGTGAGAGGTCAGAGGAACAATGGTCACAATTTTTTTTCTAAACATTGCATTGTCATATGTATCTGAAATGTTTGTTCTCTGTTTTTGGCTCATTGGTCCAGCTCCTCTATCAATAAAATCAGCACTAGTTCATTTAAGTTAGTTAAATAATTCCTTAACATATATAAAGAGGCAGCCGGGGCCGGGTGGTTAGAGAACTGGGCTTGTGATCAGAAAGTTGCCGGTTCGATTCTTATAACTGACAGGTCACGACTGAAGTGTCCTTGAGACAGGCACCTCACCTCTTACTGCTCCCCGGGTGCCGTGGCTAGGGCTGCCCACCACTCTGGGCATGTGTGCCTACTGCCCCCTAGTGCTCTAGTGTGTATATGTGTGTGTCACAGCATGGATTGGGTTAAAATGTGGAGGACACATTTCACTGCACAATGATTACAGGAGTACTCTATATCTAAAAAAAAAAACTAAAATAACACAGCAAAATTTTTACATCCTTTAAATGAACATTTTCACTATTTACAGCACCAAAGAAATTAACCAAAAGCTTTCTTACACTAAAAATATTTCTTTATTAAATATGTCAATAACAATTACCACTTTTAGCAAAGCACTCATTTTCAGGCTTTTGGGTATTTTAATCTTAATAAGTAGGCATTTTGCGTTTGGTGACCCATAAATATTTCCTTTCATAAAGTAATAAAGGATGATTTGCAGTCTTATTATACAAAAACCTTTGTAAATATTTAATACAATATTTCACTAAATACTACTGCAGGATTACTGTAATTCATTATATTGTTGCTTTATAGAAACTACATCTTTATTTAGTAATCCATTTATATTATTTTTTGTGTAACATACACTAAAATAAGAATAATAGTGAAAAAGACATGATATTTAATTGCAAACGTTTTGCTTGAAAAAAACTGCATCGAGCCTGTGACACAGTGACATCACTACACGCTTGCATTCTTCTTTTGTGATGCTCAAACATTTGTAAGGGAGTTATCTTTAGGAAATAACATGCATGTCCTATATGATTTAGGTCGAGAGATTGAGTAGGCTTGTCTAAAACCTTCAACTTCATTCCCCTGATAAACCCCTTTGTAGTTTGGGGTTATCTTGCTGCCAAATGAAGAATCTCCCACTCATTGTAGTTGCATCATATTTGAAATTGATAGACATTTTTTTTTCTGTACACTTCTGAGTTCATTATACTGTTGTTATTATGTGTGACATCATCATTGAAGATCAATGAGCTCATCAGAAGAAGCCATGCAAGCTTCATTACATTACCTGCACTGTTTTTCCACAGATGAGCTTGTATGTTTGGGATCATGAGCAGATCCTTTACTTTAGCCTTTACATCACATTGGTAAAAGTTCATCTTTGTCTCATCAGTCCAAAACACTTTGTCACTTTGTGAACCCACCTGGGAATCAATAAATGATCGACAGTCACATGTTCCAATATTATGCTCACAAATGAAATGGGTGAGTTCGGACAAAAAGTGCAATCTTCTGAACTGTGTATCAGATCCAGCTGGAATTAAAAGCTGAAATGTTCATCTTTTATCTCATATGCATCTTTTAATGTCAAACCCAAATATTTTGGTCTACGGCTAAAAAAAGGGAATTGGCCTTACTTTTTCAATACTTTTGAAAGGGACTGTATATATTTAGGATAAACCTGACAATCTTAAAGGTGTAGACAGCAAAAAAAGTTCCTGTAATAATGGGTTGGGTTATTTGGCAATGCATTGCAAGTATAAAAGCATGTTTCTCATAGCCAAAGTTATGCAGCCTTTTAGTTATTGTAGGAAAAAAACGGACCTTCTGGAGAAAACCCATGCAGACATGCGAAGGACATGCCTACTCCACACAGAAAGAACCCAGACTGCTCAATCTGGGAATCAAACCCAGGACCTTCAGGCTTTGATGCAACAGCACTGTTTACTGTGCCACCCACATTAGATAAACTCACATATATCCTTTATCTTAAAATCACTGTTTTGTACAGGGCCTTTCAGATTCCTAATAAGCCCATAAAGTATTAAGACATAGTTTGTTCATTTTGGTGTGATGGAATTCCAGTGCCCTGTAGTTCTGATCCTAAAACAAATGAACAATTTTGAAAGATTGAAAGAGCATTTACATTCACAGTATACCATTTTATTGGACTTATACATGACCTTAAAACTCATTAAATTGAATAGCCACATATTTTCATGTGGTTCTTCTTTATTTCTGAATATCATGAAAAAACCTTCATGAGTAGTAATGTTAAAATATTTTAAATGTACAAGCTGATGGTCTGGTATCCATAAAAAGTTGACCATACATTAAATAATTACATTTTTCTTTATTTAAAAAGGACTTATTAAATTCACATTGTTAGCATTCAGCAAACACCTTTATTCAAAGTGACTTACAATTATGATTGCAACAACTGAGGGTAAAGGACCTTACTCAGGGATCAATAGAGGTGAACTAGTAGTGGTGGGACTTTCTGATTACTATATACACTAACCACTGAGCTAAAAGTACACAATAAAAACCTTTTACAACAAAATTACAATACAAAAAGCTTTCAGGTCATACCATAGCTAACTATAAAGTACTGTTTATGTTTGTTTTATTTATCAGTTACAACTGTTTTTCAAATATTGCTCTGAATGTACTGTATGCTCCTGAATCACTGATCAGTGTCAGCTGCTTTGTGATTTTGAGGGATGGAGCTTTGTAGAATTTAGCATGTTTGTTTTTATAGCAACATATGGCCTCAAAGCTGTAAATCCTTGGAGCCCGGAACAGACAGGTGGCTCACACTCTCTCAGCTTCTCTTGGGTCACTGTGTTGCTTTAGTGTCGCTCACTGAGGGCTAACAAAAGAAAGCATCCAAAGAACTAGATCAGTGAATGTATACACTAGAAGCAGGAATTATAAAGTAATTATTTAGCTAGATATCAAATATACTTGTAAATTTTATTTACCACTAGGTGTACCAATAAAGACTCTTTGGACACACTTTGAGAGCAAGCCTTGAGCTGTGCAATCTTAACTGTCATATCCACACCCTATTTTAGACAGAATTTCACACTGATGAATCAAGCATGCTCATTTTAAAGCAACCTGTTGTTGTTGTTTTTTCTTTAAAGGCTAATTGCCACACGAAACAGTGCTCAAACCCATAGCATGTCCCAGCTGACAGCTATGCAAACCTTTACATTAATCAATAAACATAATACAAACTAAAATAACACTATTCTACTTCCCGTAAATGACCTGCATGCACACCTTTACAGCATGAACAAGGATGTCAGTTTCTTCTGCTAAGAAGCATTGTACTCATCCTAGTAGCTGTGCTGTTAAAATAGCAATACAGCTAAATCAGACCGCAGCGGACGCTTAAAGGGAAGGGCATGTTACGCACAAAACACCCCCATGAATAATTAACTTAGTAAATTTAACGTAAATACTTAGTACATGCCTGTGCAAGGTTTACTTTTCCTGTCATTATAATATAAAAGACACACTGATATGCCCTAAATCAAACTGTGTGGTGTGGGGTTGACAGCTCGCTCAGCTTAAGTTTATGAAATAGATTTATACATCTGATAGTTTCCAGCTACTTTCAGAACATGGTTTTCCAAAGGTTGGTAAAAGGTGAAACATTTATTTCAACAAACTAGGGCAGTGGTAGCTCAGTGTTTAAGTTATTGAACAAGTAATTGTTCACTGAGGGTCACTGATTTAAGCCACACCACTGCCATGTTGTCAGTGCTTTAGGGTCACTTTGGATAGTGTCCACCAAATGCCATAAATGTACATGTAAATGAAAGCTCCGGCATTTACAATTCCTTCCTGTAAGACTAGTAGCATATCTGATTCTACCATGATTCACACCATTGTTTCACTGAAAAAATATATAAAATGTATAATGATTTTCAGTTGATTTAATATTGTCTTATGTGTTCACAAAACAAACCTCCTTGTGCCCCGTGAGCTTATGTTTTGTGCCATGTCTTATTTTAAGTTCCTTTGGAGGGAAAATTAAGCTGAATGACCCACAGCTGCTCCTTGTTGCAGTTAATACACAAAAATGCACATACATAAGTTCTATAAAAATCTTCCCACATACACAAATGAATTTTATTTCATTTTATTTTGTCGAAAATGTCAGAATAAATGTGACAGCACCCTTGACAAAGCCAGAATACACTCCGGTTAAAATGGTTCTGTATGTATTGGTGCTTATAAATATGTATTTTGGGTGTATTTTATGTTTTAACTATTAAGATTACAATAAGCTGTCAACCACTGGACTTTTGCAGCCACTGAAGTATGTATGTATGAAATAAATACATAATATGGCCCAAAAGTATAAGATCTGACCATCTGAATGACATTCCATTTCAAATTCAGCTCCAGACCTTATAAACCCATCAAGTCAGCTCATAAAATGTGACTTCCTTCATGTGCTATGCACTGCATCCGTCAGCATAATAACGTGACACGACAGTGTGGAAGCTCCTTAGCCTGCACTGTTCATTTAGAGCACTCCCTTCATATTACATTAGTTTATTCTACTCATTACGATCATTACCACAATATCCATTAGCCATCCTACATGCCACATGCAGTTAATTAATGCTCTCAAACGTCTCTGACACACTTGACTCTATTTAATAAATGACTGCCCATAATGCCTCATTGGATTATTAGAATGTCAAGAACATATTAATACATACTGCTGTACAACATTTTGTGTTTGAAGAGTACTAAAAGGTCCCACCTGTCACAAAGAGTTTGCACCACTTAACCCTTGTGTTGTCTTAAGGTAAAAAATGACCCACCAGAAGATAACACACCCTCAATCTTATTTTAATGTTTCCTTGAGTGATCACAGACACCCAGCAAGTTCAGGATGAATAGCAGGTTGTTTCTTTATGCAAAATAGATGACTTAAAACTTTTATTATTATTCTTATTTTAGGGATGTAGTGGAGGGGGATATGTTTAACCCTTAAGACAGGGTTGCGCAATTGGTTGATCACAGAGTGAATATTGGTAGTTTGCACCTCATTCAAACAGGTTAAAATATCCAAACATTTTTAGATCAACCTATTTGTGTAAATTAGCCTTTTTGCACATGACCGTAATGATGTCTAAATCTTATTCCAATTATTACTGATAAACACTAGGAAGGTTGAGAATTAGCATCAGAAGCTATTGTCCAAATTCCCTTGGAGCCTAAATATTGATAGTTTGTAGAACCCCCCCCCAATTTAGTGGAAATCAATAATATAATGTCCATCTTTTAATTTCATGCGTTTAATGCTAAATTATTAAGAACAATATCATTTACAACATTTAGAACATAAATTACCATAAATTCAGCTAAATTTATAGCAAAAAATTAAAGATAATGTGCTTGCATGAATGACAGTCCATACAAAGAGAGTTAACATCAGCACAGTGTTACGAGCCGGTCTGCGGTAAGTGGTGTTATAATATAATTGACATCACTAATGTGTTTTTGCTGAAAAGAAAACAAATGTTTCGAGTGCTGTTATTTCAAAGAAGACTCGGTTTTATTTTTAACCAAACTGCTTTAACCAAACTGCAGTACAGGGAATTAGGGGAGCCTTAACTCCTGCCTCCGCCCTTTGATCAGCTGTGTTGATTGGTTGTTAAGACAGCTGCCACTCCATAAATGCTGTGATTGGTTCGAGTCAAACCTACAACTGGAACAGAAATCCATTCAATTCTATGGCACAGAGAGAAAGTGGGAGAGCACTAAACATGCAGATGCTTTTTTAGAGAGGGGCATTTATGGGCATTTTTTTCATGATTTGCTGCGGCTCTTGGAACGTAACTCCCATGAAATTCGGGGGTTTACTGTTAATCAACAGAATAAGGTTAGTGTGATTTTCACTGTAATGTTAAATATCAATATATGAACTGAAGTACATCGCAATGACCAACAGAGTAAATCTCAAACCTTAAAAGTGTGGCCATACCTGCCTTAACTCTACAAAAGGGTTTAAAAAATGCCAGAACACATTTCCCAGCAGAACATTTCCCAGAGCGAAATGCCCCATCTGGCTTGCCTTCTTTTTCATAGAGCATGCAGGTGCCATCTCATCTTACCTGCGACTATGCAGGGCCATATGCTTCAACCTGCATTTCAAGGTGTACCATAACACCTTTCAAATCATCCTTTAACGTAATTAACTATTCATGCTACACTTGCTCTTCTTTGGTATTAGACCAGATGAACCGTCATCTGTCTTTATGAGAGTCAGATCAATTTGTTTTCTAGTTACTTCTGCACCCAATATGTCCACATGTTGACATACTGAGAGCTACAATGACAATAAAGCCTATCTATTAGCAGTAATAATGTTGTGGTTTATCAGCATATATTCAACAAGTTGCGTCACTACACCATCATTGCTTTGTGATGATTGGTTACGGAAATGGGTCAGTTTTCTCTAATGTGCTTTGTCTCAGACTAGTCCTTGATAAAACAATGCACATTGTATCGATTACAATAATGCAGAACCCCAATTTTCCTGTTTAGAATAATAATGTGAATGGTAGTAATGGTAATCGTAAAGTTGCTCCAAAATATATTAATTGATTACTTTAATAGAAGCTAATATCTCAAATAATGATACAAATGCATAATACTAGTGATCTTCAAAAAAGTTCCACATTTTTAAATTTTCTTAATTGGTTGTGTCTGACAGAGTTTATAGTCCGGATTAGACATCATCAGATTCCCACCATTTTAGACAGTTTAGAGAAGCTTTAAGGGAAAAAAATATTTTTTCATGTGATGTGAAAGCAGTGGTGCATCAATGGCTACACACTCGACCAAAAACATTATTTACTGATGGCATTAAAATGGTATGATTCTGGAGGAAAGGAAAGGGTGTAAATTATGTGGAAAAGTCATATAATTAATTTTTTAAATTCATAAGAAAAGTGCAAAAAGATGAACCCTTGTAAATTGCAAATCTTAAATTAAGTTAAAAAAAATATTGGCTTTAAATCTTGTTTTAGAGGATTAACATGTCCTGGCAACTGTTTTATGTACACAGTGGGGGGTCATTTGATGATGATGATTATCCGATTAGTCGCAGCCGACTCTCGGTCACTTGATGGATCAACAATCCATGAAGTATTTCGGCAATGATAGTGGAGTAGTGGAGTAGTTTGCCATTGCTTTCTCCACCCCTCCCCATTTATCCGGGCTTGGGACCGGCCTGCAACTGTTTCCAGCTTCACGGCTGGGTAAACCTACAGGACGATTCAGTGTCTCCAATTAACCTGGTAGCATGTCTTTAGACTGTGGGAGGAAACCGCAGTGCCCGGAGGAAACCCACAGATGCATGGGGAGAACATGCAAACTCCACACAGAAAGGACAGAGAACACCCCACCCGGGATCGAACCCAGAACCTTCTTGCTGTGAGGCGACAGTGCTACCCACTAAGCCACCATGCCGCCCAGGGGTCATTTACACTGGGTCAAATGTGGCAGGTGTTAAATTCTACAAAACATTCAATAAGCCAAGCTTACAATTTCATTTAATGCCTTATTTCTTTATGAAAAGCACAATTTAGGAATTTCCAAAATTGCTATCTATATGTTTAGGCTACTTTTATTTCTAAACTATTTAAAGAGATTGAAATTTCGGCAACATTCTTATTCCAGCTAGTCTTCAGTCTCCAGGGAACCCAATGAAGTGTAGTGGTTAAGCTTTGTGCTTTGTAGCTGTTCATGCTTTTTGCAGACAGATTACACATGCATAAACTATTCACTGATAAGCAGGTGGACTAGTGTAATAAGCAGGCTGACCACATGAGCCCACATTTACACATAATAGGCTTACTCTGCATGCACACACACTGGAGCCTTGGTTTCATTGATGCTCCCCTGCTGTAGATGTAGGCCAGCATGAGGCTTTTCTTCACAGGGAACCGTAGTGGTGGGTCTTGCTTTGAGGAAACATGATAGAAGTAATTCATCACCACTTATGCACTTAGCAGCTCTAATACCAGCATTGGACTCTTATAACTGGACCACCTATCTTCCTGCTGTGATGAATGTCTTTTTAGGTTTTTTCAAAGTGAGCTCTCTGACATGAAGGGGTCCAGTTTATACACTTCATGCTGATCCCAAAACCACCTTGACATACTTCACTAGAAATTCCCACAGAGATGTGAAGATGCTCGTATCCCGAATTTTCCTTTTTTTTGCCAGCATGCAGATTGTGTACATAGATGACTGGTTTTATTGTTGGATTGCAAATACAGTTCAAAGACTTACAGTTCCTTTTTCTCTTGTACGTAGGTTTCCTGTCTGTTTTCATCTGTGTTTAAAGTAGGGCATCATACATTCTTGTATGTTTATAAAGTACAACTGCCTTCAAGTTACGTTCACTGGGGACAAACTCAGTACTAGTTAAAGGGTTTGG
>JAYDZG010000036.1:10276804-10294113 GCA_034509265.1 Microcambeva bendego
GTTAAAGGGTTTGGCGTTGAAGGGCAGTTGTAGCTTAGCGTTTAAGGTATTGAAACTTCTTTGGATAAAAGGTGAAGTGAATATCACTGATTATCTCTTCATCATGGCACCTGTTAGTGGGTGAGAAATGATAGACAGCAATGGCTTTGACAAGGGTCAAATTGTGACTAGGCAACTGGAGCAGCTGTTGCCCGGTGGTTAGAGAACTGCGCTTGTGATCGGAAAGTTGCCGGTTTGATTCCCTCGATTCCCTCTTGAGCAAGGCACCCAACCCCTTACTGCTCTTGGGCACCAGGGGAGTGACTAGGGCTGTCAACTGCTACCTAGTGTTCACTAGTGTTTATATGTGTGCTTTACTGGACGGATAGGTTTAAAATTCCACTGTAGACTTCTAGGTTGGAGCATCTCAAAAACAACAGCTCTTTAGGAGTGATCAGTATTAGTCAGTGATCAGTTTCTATTAAAAGTGGTCCAAGGAAGGAACATTGGGTTGACAGGTGGACAAGGCTCATTGATGGGTGGACAAGGCTCATTGATGCTCATAAGAAGCGAAGGTTTCCAGTGTGGTTCGATTCAACAGATGAGCTACTGTAGCTCAGATTGCAGAAGAAGTTAATGCTGGTTCTGATAGAAAGGTGTCAAAATACACAGTGCATCACAGAATGTTGCGATTGGGGCAGCACACTGTTTTTTCCCCATGATTTGTTTTCTTTTTCAAGTTTTTTCTTAAGAAGAAGGTTTTTGTACTGATCAAACTAGCAAATGTATTTTGTAGTCTTTGCAAAAACTCTTTCTACACCAAAATAGATGAAACATGGTATGGGACTTCCTCATGCTGTTCAGAATTTGCAAGTGGAAAAGCAATTGTCAGATGACTGCACAAACAATTAAAAATGAGGCTTTCAACTATAATTACCCCTCATCTATCAAACCAGAAGTTCTAGATGTCTTCACGGTTCCCCTTCAGGAGCATTTCAATCTGTTTTCATGGTCTAAATTTCACTCCCAATTATTTTGGGTGGAATCCCATGTCTTCTGATCCCGAAGCCCAATCTGCTTTTGTTGCTATGTTTAGGTTATTTACAAATAGTTCCATATGCCAGTCATATCTTGTGGATCATGACCAAAGTAAAGAACATCATCTTATTTCCTGTTTTCTTAGTTGTCAGATTATAATTATTTATATTTACTGTACCAGCATCGCCATTTATTCTGTCTCTAAGATATGTTAGATATGTAAGATAATGTTTTTTCTTCTTGGAGTAACTGGTCATCATTAGCGTTTAGCACATCAGTCTTTATGTTACTATTATAAAATGACAAAACTTGACTAAGCTTAGAGACCAAGGATGTAGTAGGCTTGGATTTTACTTGGAATTCTTGGCTTTTAAAGAGTTGTCATTTTAATTGTTTATAAGGGGTTTCAAGCTCAAACGCAAAGTGGGCGAAAACATAGACAAAGTTGTTAGTCAACCTTGATATTCATTTGAAGATGTCTACAGTTAAGGAAGTTTTTTCTTCTCATCAGAAATAACGATACATCTTTTTAATATAAAAACAACCTTAAGTTTGGCTTAAACATAAAATCTGGAATGAGCAAAGCTTAAACCTATAAACACATGTGAAATAGAATACACATATGTGCCATTCATTTCTTGTTTCTTAAGCTTCTTTCTCTGTTTGTTGCATTTTGAGTTAAATTTCAATAGTAACCTCTTTTCACAGGCTAATAATAATTATTTCCATGCCATTCCAATAATTTAGGTCCATGCCTCGAAGTAGCAAAAAGAAATGCATAAGGAAAACATTAATTAAACCTCAGTTTGCTACACTCTGGTCTACAGTGTTTACCGATGGGCTAGCTTCAGTAAACATTTGGTATTTTCTTGCGGGCTAAATATAATTACACTGCGGGCCAAATTTTGCCCCTGGGCTTGAGTTTGACACCCCTGGTCTATTAGCTGTGGGACATGTCAAAACCTACTGATTCATCATCACACTTATCTCTATGCAAAATCACAATACATACAGACATAGAGAGAACATGCAATATTCCACAAAGAATACCCAGCCAACCCCACCTGGGGATCGAACCCAGGATTATGTTGGTTTTGAGGCTACCCACTCAGCCACCAAGCTGTATTGTGACACTGTAAAACACTTAAAACACTGTATTGTGCTGTATTGTTATTAATAATTATTTTTATTGATTTTTAATTTACATCACTATTTACTATGTCAAAATGTCGCAGTTATGGTCGTTAATTAGATACATTTTCTTGAGGCTTAGCGCTGATTTCTTCTATCAGAATATTTATGTACATTCTGCACGCATGTATCTCTGTCTTGATCCAAACTGGATGTAGAAAAAAATTACAGGGAAAGAGTTTATTTTATGCATTTATATGTGTTAAATACTAAAGAGTTGTACTAAATACCTTGCACTGAATACCATTGCTTGTAAATGTTTGTTCAATAAATCTTGTCAACAGATTTGAGAGATTATTAAAGTCATACATATATAGTCACAGTTTGTATTCAGTAATAAAAAATAAACTCTTGTATTCCACATAAAAAAAGAGACTGAGGCCTAACAGGGGTTTGACAGTATCACACCCAATAAATGCCCACCTGTTCTTCCCAGCCGGTAATCTAATTTAGCCCCCCTCCCCCAGCAGTGTTGGTGCACTCCATCAACACTTTGTCTGACTTCCACCAGACGCTGACAGCAGGAAGGCTGATGTATATAATGCATAGGCCAGACATGCACTGGAACAATTTTATGCTTAGATATTATCCACCTGATACCTCCTGTTGCCATTTTTTAACTGCCTTTGACACTCTTTGTAATTATAGCAGAGGGAAACAATAAGAGGATCTGCTAGATGTTGGTTAAAGGGTGTAAAGAGTTTCTTAAGATTACTTTAAGTCACATTTAACTGGCTTTGAAAAAATATTGTAAAATATATTTGCACAGTATAATACAAAGATTTATTGTAAAAACACTGTCAAGATAGCAGCTAGAAAGGCTAAAGGCGACTCAATAAGTCCTGGTAGGTTGTCATATATATCTGGAGCCATTCTGACTGGAGTTTATCCCCAAATTGCTGAAGCATGGGTGACAATCCATAGAGCGAACTCAATAATTGAGGTGGTTGCACAGATGCTCAATTCGGTTTAAATCTGTGGAATTATGGGGTCATGGTAGTACTTGAAAGTCTTGGTTATGGCCTCCCAACCAATATCATTTCAAGCCATTTGACATGTCTCATTGTCTTGCTGGAAGATTTTTTCCACTTAAAGGAAGATAATCATCTTGTTGGATTCATACCCAGATTGATTGAGAGTGCCTTCCATGTGGATGCATGGGCCCAGAAAACATTCCTCAGAGCATAACTCTTCCACACGCATTGAAAATAAGAAGGGATTTCCTGGAGACAGTTGACATGCTGGGGAAAAGGTGTGACATGCCTGTTGTGTGTACCTTATTTATGATGGCATAAAACTTAAAGCAAACTCGCCAAATCGGATTTTGTTGAAAATTGGTGGACACAATTTGGGCTTGTTTGTACTCCTGTGGCAGCTTAAAATACAAATAAAAACTATTGCTTTCTAAATCAGCTAAAATATATACAGTATAGGCCTACCTTCTCCCACCACATCCGACCCATTTTCATTGTCTTTTATAATTACTAAAGTACATTTTAGTACATGGAAGTCTATAGAGAGTTCCATGCAGTGACCAGGGGCAGGCCTACCCTGTTGCATTTCTAATGATGACATGTAGACAGGCTTAAAGCACTTGCTAAGGCCAAACTGCCCAAAGACCCTTCAAGCAGTGCTGATCCAAGCCAACGAAACAGACATTCTTTGGAGACCAGGACAAAAATGGAAACACTGGAGGCTTAGTGAACACTGGTTCCACCATCAGCTTATTACAGCCTTGAAATAGTCAAGCAGCAGTCTCCATGGCAACTGGCAACCATCCAGGTGTAGATGGTAACTGGCCAAGCATTGCACGTACTAGACAAGCAGTGCTTAACCTTGTGGATTGGTGGCAGGAAAATATGTCACTAAGCGATGGGTACTGGCAGGTTCCTCTCTTCAGCTCTCCAAACATTTTTGTTAAAGTAATCTTATTAGTTACAAAAAAATCTTATTATGACACTTGCCACAATAAACCCTAACCATAATGTCAGTACTGTAGGGACTGAATCACATTTCATTAATTTTTCTAGCATGTAGGTTGTGTCCTAAAAAGCATTTGTCCTAGGCTTAATAGAAGAGATTTTAATGGGGGGTATGATTCCAGCAGGTGTCATCATTACCCCCCCCCCCATCCCAGAGGACTGATCTGCTATTATTAAATGCACCATTCTTAATATAACACTTGAAAAATGCAAGCTAGCATACCTCTCTGCCATGCTTTGTGGCTTGTCAAAAACACATATTGTTCTTCACATTTTATTTAGATTTTAAAATTACCCTATCCATAAATATGTTGAAACATTTTCAGAGTAAACAGTAAATTCAATGTTTAAACTGTTTATCTACAAGCTTAAATAAAGGTATAGCGGTAACATGGCGACAATTTTTGTCAGTAATACGGCAAAAAAATCATTCTCTCCCTTTCCCTAGAATCTGTGCAACAAACCCCATCCACTGAGAGCAGACTGATCAATACAAGGAATTAGGCTATTATGCCCTTTTAAAGTTCTACTAGTGGGATCAATATGTTATTATTTCTCATCTGCTGGCTGTATTTAATAATCTCATTATTATTTTCCCGCTTTGAACAAGGCCTTTCTTCCAGGCCCCTGCTGCTGTGAAAAACACTCTCCCATGCCCAGTGTTTCACTCTGTCAACATTTTTTTGAATGTGTGTGTGTGTGTGTGTGTGTGTGTGTGTGTGTGTTTACTCTTGTAAGACTGCTGTGTTGAATATACTTCATGTTATGTATTTTTTGCCATCTGAGGCGTACCACATGGAGAATATTCTGGCCTCATTTTCATTTAATTTAAATAGATTTCATTGTTGTTATTGTGCATTGGGCTTTATTTAGCCTGTGTTGTTATTTTTAAGCAGGCATTTGTATAACAATACCTGATTATATTTAAATATCCAAAAATGACCTTCAATATAAGAGAACTTAGTTTTAGTTTAACTATAAGTTCATTTTATTTTGTGAATGTGTCTGCTAAAAAATGCCCAATACAACGTGAACATGTCGAATAAAAACCCTTTATAATATTTGCATATTACTTTTTTATTTTTAAAGCTTAAGTGCATTATACCTGGTCAGGATAATATGCAAGTGTAAACACTATGGGACCATGAAGATATCATAACAGCAAACAACGTTGTGTAGTTGCTGGAGAACACAAGGACAAAAATCTCAACTCGAAATCTTTAAAACTTGACCCCCTTGCTGAAAAATTGGTCCCTTGAAACTCGACATTTTTTCAAGCATTTTTGTAATTGATTTATTACAACTGTCTGTATATTGTGTACATTTCATAAACACATTTTAAATGGATACAAATTGCATTTTACCCATGATAAAGTGAAAACGTTTTTGTATCTTATAAAAATAAAGCTGAAACTGTCCTTAGGTGTGCGAAGTTTGTAAAGTTGTATCCAAGACAATGTGTACCTGTAATTGCATCCAATGGAGCTTCTAAAAATGTTAAAAATAGGGTTTTATTTATAGTTTTTATTTATTCAAAAGACAATGTGCAGAAATCATAGGCTGAATACATCTGCACATTTAGCATGACTACTGTCCATCAATGATTAAAATTTTAAAAAATGGAAAGCTTAGGAATGTGCAGTGTTTCTTTAAGAAAAATAATGGTCTCTGTAGGCATTGTTTTCTTCCTGCTGATTAGGTAATTAAAATGCATTTATGGCTTGCAGTAAAGATAAGACGTGGGCTTATATATGCGTTTAGGGCCAAGACGTCCTTTTTTCTTTTATAGTAAACCTCCATGAGATCAAGAACACATTAACTCATGTAATAAAGTGTTGAATGTAGACGGGAACCATATGAATCAGCCAAAAGAGGCTGAATGAGCTCAGGGTTCATGCTGTGTTCACAACGTATTGGAGGAATTAGGAGTAACGCTCATTTGAATGAAAATGAGTGCTTTACTCACCGGTCTTGCCTCATGGTGGGAAGGGTTCTGTCTACCAACATCATTTTGGAAATGAATCATCTCTAATTAAACAGTTTGGCAAGTGGAGGGTGATGCCTGGTATCCGTCCTGGTGGTCTTTTAATGAAGTTGAAAGAACTGATTAGTCAAACGCTGCCATTGCTGGCAAATTATAGGAAGATAACCCAGTGGTACCTTCATTTTCTCATACAAGCTGCAGGCTGGGATCCCATTTCATTAATCAGTTATACATTATTATATGTTTGTCTTTGATTGCTTTTTAAATGTCTCTTTTTATTTCAGAGTTTATTCAAAACACTTTCATCTCCTCTGACTTATGGCTGAGAGTTCCTAGTGGAAGATTAATTGCTCTTAATCAAAGTTGTCACCTTGCTACGGCAGTCATTGTAACGGACACCAAGGCAAACAGATTGAATAAGAAAAGAAGAGAAGCACAACACACTTAGCACTGTTATCTTGTCGTTGATGTTGCCTTTGCAGGAAGCTTAATTTCTCCCCATGTTTACTCTCAGCGTTTATTTGGGGAACAAGACTTCAATGTCAGCACTGATGTCATTGGGATGGAAATGCACCGCTATCACATGCTAGGGACTCAGACTGGGTTCACCCTCAGCGTTCTGGAAAGGGGTATAAATCAAGTGGGAGAAGTGACGGAGATTAATGCTAGCCCTGTTCATGGAATAACATTCTCCTCTCCCTGGAACAACTTTCTGATAAACAGGCCACTGTGACATGCTAGGCTTTGTGCAGTAACAGAAATGCATTACAGGGAAAGTTTACGACTGTTTGATAAGAGCTAGTACTTAGATATGGGATTCTGCCTAAGCAAATGAACACTTTTATGTGTTCCTGTATTGAATCTTAAATGTTAAAGCCACTTGCACGTCATATGTCAAACAAAATCAGGTACATTTTACAATAGGCGATGAATTCAACATTACATGATATAGAAGGGTAGAGCAAGGACATGACTCTTGCAAAAATATTTAAACACCTAATAAAACAGGCATAAGGAAACATCTTGAAGTTTGGTTTATGTCTTTTACAAGAACTAGAAGGCACTGGCGCTATACACCTTTTCTACTTGACATAACTGGTGCTGTACACATGGTTGCCAGATTTTTTGCAAAATTGTTTGCATAGTTTGTATCTAGCTCAGGAATACAAGGATATTTGTTCATTTTGATAAGTAAAGGATAAAGTACTGTCTTTCTTAAGTAAAATTATCAAATTAAACATTGACATTAGTCTTCAATTTTCTTTTTGTTTACAAAATCGGCAAAACACTTTTTCATAAATCCAGTATTTGGTTCATGGGTAGAGTGTATAATTGCATCCCTAACCCCTTCCACTCTCACTAGATTGCAAAATGTGTGTGTCCACCATTGTTACATAGCAGTTGCACTTGTAGTTTAGCATGTTAGATATGACCATGCATGAAGGAATGCATGTCTTACAACATGCTTAATACATATCTGCTTTACTTTATAAAATGATACAACAAGGAGCACATTTGTTCATTAGTTAAAGAGATCTATACTGTTTATTATTACCTTGTTCACACGGTAAATGCACTATTATTCCCACCTGCATGCAACCAAAAGGGCAAAATCAGTACGATTTGATGCATCATTTTACTTCAAATGTTCGTGTTTCCTATAAAAAAACATAAACAGGAAGAACTCTTACAACCCAGGACCTGTTCAACTCTAAAAAGCTTTTATTAATAAGCATCAGGTTATTGAAAAGTGGGGGAAGAATCTTCAAGAAGTAATCAAGCATGCGATGAAATAAAGGCATGCAGTAAGCTCTCATGTTCAGTCCTGATGGAGTTGCCCTCAGCTTCAGTGAATGGCAAGAAGATTTTTTTTTAAAATACACATAAATCCAGGATCATTGAACATATTAAGCATCTGATGTTTCGAATAAACATGCAAATTGGTCTAAAAAGAAAATAGAAGGAACTCTGTTCTTATTTATTCAATGCAATTTTACAGAAATAATCTAGTTAATTCCTGTTCTGATTAAAACAAATGTAACAGTGTACAATGATTGATAAATTAAGTTTAATCTGTTTTCATTCTTCAAGAGCTTGGATTGTTAATAATTTTATTAAGGGCACTATTGAAAATATTGTTTTAGCACCCTGCCCAGAATGTAAAAATAATAAAAATAAAAAACTATCTCTTTTTGTAGCTTTTTATTTGAGGAAAGCTGGTTTAGGTGACAAGTGTTGATTACACAGCATACTTTGATAATGGGCCACATACCCACCAACACCCCCACCTACACCAGTCCCCATTGCAGTGAGGACTGGCTTATATCCACACACACGTTTTACAGTATTCTCTGACCTTTCTGACCTCCACCCAATTCATCATATCAGAGGACTGTTTAAGCCCTGGAAGGACTCTTTTGAGTCCCCTGCAAGATTCTCTATTTTTGGCCTAGATTAAAGACCCACACTTGCTCTCCAGGCTGGAACATCCATGCTTTAATGCAGTTTTTAGTTTTTAATGCAGTAGTAGTTTTTCTGTCTGTGTCCTGCTGTTGTGGGAAGCTGCCTGGTGATGTGATGAACCCTGCTGATTCGTTGTAGGGCCCGTCTTGTGACGGGTCCGTGGGCAGCTGATCATCCAGCAGACGGCCCAAAATCAAGTCAAGGGGGGTCAGGAGCTTGTTCGCCGATGCTCACAATTCACTGGTTGTTGGGGCAAGCTGTCAGCGCTGGCATTCTCTGAAACTGATGGACAGTATTGCTTCCAGCCATCTTGGTTTATGTACTGTGTATCACTGCATTATGGCTTAGGTTTCTTGAACTACAACGTAAAAGACCAAATGCACAATATTTCACTATTATTAAAAATATACACTGACTAGGCATAACATCACCACTGATAGGTGATGTGAATAACACTGATTATCTTTTTTATCCTGGCACCTGTTAGTGGGTGGGATGTATTAGGCAGCAAGTGTACATTTAGTCCTCTAAACTGAAAGCAGGAAAAATGAGCAAAGCTTAGGATTTGAGTGAGTTTGACAAGGGCCAAATTATCTCCAAAACTGCTGGTCCTGTGAGGTTTTCTTCTTGTGCTACTTTTCCTGATCTTCAGTGGTCGGTGTCTTTCAAATTGGAGGCTGGCAACACAATATTAGCATTGGTAATGATGTTATGCCTGATTGGTATAAATATATTGGAATTTGGAAGAAAAAATTGTTTATGTTGTTAGCATTAAAATACCATTTGAATTTATACATCCACAACATTTCAGTAACAAAAGAAGTGAAGGACATCAGTCTTCAAAAATCATACCTATCTAATCCATCTTTCTGTCTGAGATGTGGCATTGATTGAGACAGGATTTCATTAAAAAGAAACTATTGAAATTTAACTCCCACCCTTTACTGATGAATGAGTTTGCTATCCTCATCACATTGTACCTCTTATTCTTTGCCCTTTGTTGAACTGGTTAGTTTGGCAAGCAAAATAGTGCATTGGACTAAAAACAGTTCTGATTTGACGTGATGTAATTATGTGTAATAATGTCAGTTGCATGGTGGCTCTGTATTTTGCCACACAACAAGAAAGTCCTTGGTTCAATTACCAGGTGGAGCAGTCTAGGTCCTTTCTTTGTGGGGTTTGCATTGCTTGTGTTTTTGCCAAAGCATGGAGTGGTGCCCTGTCCAGGGTGTTTCTGTGTGCCTTGTGCCCATTGAAAGCTGGCATATTCTCCAGCACCCCCATGGGACCCAGTTAAAATAAGCGTTTGAGTAAGATTCTACATTCATGACATAAGTTATCAACAAAACAGATATAGAAACAATAACTGAAGAAAGTTGCCAGTATAATACATTAACATTTTCAGCATTTATCAGACGTTATTATCTAGAGTGACTTACAGAACTGCTTACATAGTAGACATTATATTTCTCTAGTTAAAGTAAACCGTTCAAAGTAGCTAAACCCTGTCAGCCCATCGCCATGATTATAATGAGATTAAAAGAGTCTGGACCAGAATCTAAGCAGCTTCCTTGGAGAGAAACAGAATCTTTCTGATGTTCTAGAAGAGAAAGTTTCACGATCTTGTCATGTTAGTTACATGAGAAGAGAAGGTGAGTTGACTATCCAGAAGACTTTTTACATTTTCAGATGGTCTGATTTGGGAGTCATCTAGAGAGATGACAAGGTCCTGGGTCGGAGCTTGATCTCCTGGAATAAACAACAGCTCGTTCTTGCTGGGACCGAGTTTGGTGTGTTTTATTAGCAAATATTTAAATACACACACAAAAAAAACTCTGCACAATATTTGGCAATGTTCCTGATGCTACACAAACCCTACACTGCTACCGCAAAGCTCATACATTTTTTATATAATGTTTTCCCCGCTACATATATTCAGGACGTTTTACTGACCATCATCACACTTTCTTTGGTCTTTGGACTCATGTGCTTAATGTTTAAGGTTAGATATGTGCCTTGTATTAAATGTAGCTCTTAATATACTGTTTTTTTAATATTCTGTTGGCACTTTTTCAACTCTGTTGCCCTCCTAATGCCATATATAGGTATTTTGTTTTCCTTCACAACACCATTGGAGACTATTTGGACTATATAACCAGGGTTCTCTTCTTCTCTGCCACTGCATTGCAGTTTCTGAACATCATTATTCCACAAAGAGACCCTCTAATCTCATCTTGGCTTGTGACTATGTAATCAGGGCTTTGGGTTTGTGTCTGGCACACAATGATCTGTTCCCATCTTGAGAGTATTGTGCACAATCTTCAGCCATACATGTGTATATTCTATAAAATGGATGGGCTTTAAAGTCACATGATCCACAGTCAACATGCTCATTCTCCAGCATGTACCAACGTTGAAATCAATTCCTGACTGGAAAAAAGAGGGTTAGCTAGTATCGTTAAAGATTTCAGCAGTGATAACATGAATACAGAATACAGCAGTGATAACAAGTGTTGATCTGATAAAGGGAGTGAAGACCAAATACATTTTGTACAGCAACAAATATTGGGCTAAAGTTTTTGTAGTTTTATTGAAATACTGATTTAAATAAATTTAGTTTAGGACTGGTCATCCTTAAACACTAGCTTTAGACAGTGATCTAGTTTCTGTTGTAAAAAGCACTAATAAAGGGGACAAGGGTATCTCATTGGTTAAGGTATTGAACCTTGGTTAAGGTCAGTGATTTAAGGTTAATGTTTTATTGCCAGGTTATCACTGTTGCTATCTAAACCCTCAATCGCTTGGATTGTATTGGCTCACAACTGGGATTAAAGTGTCTACTAAATGAGTGAGTTTTTAAAACTGTTTCTTTAGTCTATTGAACGGGCTATTGTTAAACTGGTTTATGTAAAACATCTAGTTCACCATCACCTGACCTTTACTTCCAATTTATTGTCCAGGGCATGCCTTCATAGAATTACTAAGTCTCTTTCATTCTGTTTCCCTGAACAAAATGTATAGCAAGTAAAAATACCGTAATCTAAATAGCATGTTGTAACACTTCACAATAAGAGTTAAATAATAAGTTAAACCGGATTTATTTTACATCCGTGTCCATGTCTTATTGGACCTTGATTATACACATGAGCACATGAGCAACTATAAAAAAGTAAAAAAAAGAAGCTCACTCAGTCACTTTCTTAACCGCTTCCAATAAGGGTCAAGGAAACTTTTTAATGAGCGCAAGACACACAGAAATAACCTGGACAGAGTAGTAGTCACAGGGGAGATACTCACCCACACCCATTCACCTATAGGACAATTCAGTGTCTCTAGGAGGAAGCCTATGCAGACATAAGGATGCAAAGTACACACAGAATGGACCAAGGACCTTCTTGTTGAGAGGCAACCTTCTTCCTCTGGGTTCCTCACAGTCATGCAAATGAGGTGAATTGGAGATGCTAAATAGTCCATGACTGTTTAACATTAAAAACTTAAAAAAAAACAGTAACTACCTGTCCAGTCATGATTGTAACCTCAGAGTGTAAAACATTATGTTAAAATTAGAATATTATTATTATTAATATTATTATGTTAGCATTAGATTTCGCTAAAACACTTATACTCAAGGTTTGTCCACATACTTTTGGCCTTGTGTAAGTCTCCCTAAGTTTAAATACCTACCTACTAAAGGGCTATTCATTCTTTTTTTCTGCACATGTGCTCATCAACATGAGTAGCATGCATTTTTGTTTCCACTACTTAGCCTCTTTAATGCTTTTTGACATGGCTGTCCATTTTCTGCTCATCTTTATTTTTCCGTCTCGCCATCACGGCTGGGTTATGGACCCGAGTTGTTGTCTCTGATGTGTAAGTGACCTGCTTTCCTCCATCCCAGGAGAGAGAAGGGAGGGTTTGCAGGATTTCTAGGTTATACTTAGGCATCACATGACCAGTTTAAACAGAGCTACCTAAATCTTCATGTACTCAGTGGGAAAACAGCTCTTCACCTGGATATTAACTTCAATTAGTAATCCAGTTCCCACTTCACCCATTGCATTTGCAGCATCAATAAATTGGGGGCAAATGCATTAGGTCAACAGGTTGTTAGACACGATTATACAGGTGAAGAAGAAGTTTTTCTAGGACTGTGAAGTTTTGTTGATCAAGCTTTGGTAATTCGGACAGCTACAGTTTATCAGTATTTGTCACAGTAGAAAGTCGATGAGAAGTGGACATAAAGTAATCATAATTATTATGTGCAAGCAAATGTGTAAAGTCTTTACTGTATATGCTTTTAATTTTCTTTATAGAATGCTTTCATCTTTTCCAACATGAGTGTGCCCCACTAAAGAAAAACTGTTGTGGAGAAACTCTGGTGACCTGCTCAGGGTCACAACATCAACTTCTTTTTTATATTTTAGGATGAATGCAGAGATGAAGACTAGAGTTTGGGGACTCGATTTATATGTAACAAAGTAATATAAAATGACTGAAAAGATTAAAATGCAGATATGGCTTTCCCAACTCATTAATAAGATTCGTGTGGGGATTGACTAGTGTTTTTAATTAAGCTCCAATTATTAACGTTGCTAAATATACAACAAAACTGAATTATATAGCCTTGTTCTTGATCGCAAGGCTGCTGTTTCTTTTTGTGCATTATCATTCACCACCCCTTACATTCAAACAAGTAAACCTAGGTTTTGAGCATCAGATTATCTGTTTTTCTCTCAAACAATGTGCTCGATGTTTTATATTCTTTTATGCTTCATCTTAGTCTGCTTGGTTGACAAAACAGCACTGTCACCTGAGCAATACACAGCTTTGTAGCTAAATGAAGAAGTACAGAACAAGAACAGAACAAACTTTATCTGGCTGCCACTTGGGGAATTGGAGTTACGGAAGAAAAATTTGCCATGGTTTATTTTAAAGTTAGAAGACTCAAGACCCTGAAAAGGCGTGAAGTTTGGGAAGAAATTGTGCTTGAGACGGGGTGATGTTGTCAGTGTTCTTATCCTCTGGAATGTGTATTAGAGTGAAAGTGTCTCTGTTAAATAAATGTTAGGAGAGAGGGCTAGTGTTGCAGAAGCAGACAGATGACTATACTCTCAGAGATCTGTCATCGCAAGCCAATGAGGTACTTTTGCTTTTGTGATACTAGTAAGTCCTTTGTTGGAGCCAAGTGAGGACTAAAACACTGTACTGTTCTGTTCTTAAATAAATTCCAGATTTTTACTAATAATTCACATGTGACCATCAAGTTAAGTACAACAAAATTTGCTATTACATCTGCATTTTTGTTTTTTTATAGCTCTGGTAATTTATTATTTAAATTTAAATGTAATTGGTTTAATGAGCATGTTTAATTAAAACTTTTTGGTTACATGGACAAACTCTCAGCCGATAGATAGATAAAATAATATGTAAATAATATAAAATATAATGTATTTTAACTACTGTGTTTTTTTAATCTTTCAGGAAAAAAACCTGTATATTCTTCATCAGCTGTCAGTTTAACAAAGATTAAATGTGTTAGCTGTGGCTAAATCATACTGAAAGGCTTTTAATTGCTCACAATATCAAATAGATACTTTATTTCAAAAGAGAATTACTAAAGAGAACTTGGGGCAGATAATTTAGTCTGAAAAAAGAACAACATTAACTCACTGCATTAACGCGACTCCTAGAAAAAACAATAAGATGCAATCCGGCAGAAAGCATGTTAGTAAATCAACTTAATGTTTGCATTCTGTGTCATTAAGTTTGCCATGTGTTTACACACATGTATTGTGAAATAAATTGGAGCACAGGATGGGAAAAATGCTTTTCTCTAGAGGCTTGATTATGTTTAGATAAAACATCAAGGAACAATATAAGATCCATATACTGCATCTGATTTCATTACCTTTAATAATGCGTAAGTAGATTAAATATAAGTGAAGTGGATGATTGATAATTGTAGCATTGCTTAATTATAGCTATGCTTTGAAATAAACAAAGCATGTTATGAAAACACTGTTTCTAGTTCATTAATTAAAGGGCTGTCAGTTTTATTTACATGCTACAGAAATGGGCCAGCATGGTGTCGTAGCTGGTTGACTCAGTGCTGCATACCAAATATAGTTGCAAATACTCTGGCTTTAATTCTCGCTTCAGGTTGCTTTGTTTTCCATCATCTTCATTTTTTCTGGCAATACCAGTTCCAAAAACATTCACCAGTGCATTGTGTAAATCAGCGCATGAGTCCCATCTTGTGATCAGAGTTTCGGATTATGCTGGACCATGAGTAACCCTGACCAGTGTAAAGCATCTAATAAAAAGTAATAGATAAATGATTGACATAATAAAATACATTTTTCTATAATTCTCAGATGGATACACTTTTTGTGTTGTTTTTTTCTTCAGCATCACCACTGTTAAAAAAAATTATCATTGATGTTGCTGCTGTTGTTTGAGGTTGATGTAGTACTAGTTTTGGTGTTACTGGATGAGAAGGGGGCACAGCAGGACACCAAAGATCTGCATCAGAACCTCTTGAAATGTACAGAATGTGGATTGCCTGCTTTAAGCTGTCCCTTAGATTCTGGTGTGTGTGTGTGTGTGTGTGTGTGTGTGTGTGTGTGTGTGTGTGTGTGTGTGTGTTGAATATTGGGTTCCCACCATGATTTCCCCTCCCTTAACACTGGTGCCTCACTGATTGATCTTATCTGATGACCCCTGCCAGTCATAACCCAATCCAGAATACTTCCTTAAGAATACCCAAATATAAATAGCTTTGTTTAACCTAAAATACTTTGTTGTGCTGTCTGACACTGGAAAACCTGCCAAGATGGTGCAAATTCCTTCAATCATCAGGCTAAATCCATTAGCGTAATGTATTGTGGACAAGCAGACCATTATTAGAGTGGCAGTCTTACTGTGAGATGATTTTTTTGCAGCACCCACTCTCTTCAGGAACTTAAGTGAGACCCTTTTGCAATCAATGGGATACCTGTGCCACACAGGCCCCCAAAAAGCTTGAAAACATGTCTGACATCATCAAGCTAAATATTCTGTTCTTCTAACCAGGGTCAGCTGTGTTAAGGATTAGAAAAAAAAATGCAAAAAAGCAATTAAAAATGTGGCAGATGAAAGTTCAAAGAGGTGCTGCATATAGTTTGAGGAAAGGGTCGTTCAAAATTGAAGTTTAATCCCCATTACATTAAAGCCTGGCCATTCATCACATCACCTGACTGCCTGCTGCGCTCAAAGGGCCCTGTCGCCCGCCTCTCCCAGAACATAATTGAAATTTTTTTACTGACGCTCTTGGAGACCTGAGCTTAAATTGAAAACAAACTAATGCCAGTAAATTAAAGTCCATGTTTCAAGAACATTAAATAACCTATTTACCCACCGGCAACGACTCAGAAGGTTAGATCTTTCTATTAATTATTGAATTATTGTATTTATTATTTAATTTAATTTGGCCACTTCCTTCCCATCTGCACTACAATGCCAACCTATTCTATTTGAATGTGTTAGTTGAAGATCACGTTTAAAACTATTTGTGTTGGTCCATATTTACAGCCTGTCCTCCTTTGGACTAGTGGGTAGAGCTTTAGCTATGAATTGGATTATTAAGCAAATCCAACTGCTGCCATGCAACATTTTTGCCCTTGTTTGTTGACCAATCAAGCTGGGATGTTAAGAAAATTATTTCATTTAACTACCCACATATATTTCCATATGACAAATTAAGATGATGCTCTTGTTTTTCGTTTACATAGTTTAAATTGTGAAGTTTAAATATGTCACACCTTAAAAGTCATTTCTTCATTGCATCTACTTTGTGCACAGAAGTACCATCATGCTTAATTCTGAAAAAGCCTTGACCACAAGTTGTTATATTGAATGCCCCTGACATTCAGATTGGTAAATCATAAATCATAATTCAGTAATACTGATTTTTGCTTTGTATTACTTTGTCCAACACTCTGACTGACAGTTCATTTGATGCCATTAAAAGCAGTTGGGACTTGATAGCATGTGTTGTGAAAGGACTGTTACTGCTTAAATTACATTATGATGAGTTGGGTAAAGGGGATCCCAAACAATGCAAAATAGGGCATCTTTTGGCAGTGTTATGTGTCCTATTCAGTAAATTGACTATTTTAACCTATCCTTTTATATATAAAATTTACATTTTACAGTGGCAAAGTGGGTCGCACTGTCACCTCACAGCAAGAAGGTCCATTACTAAAGTGTAAAACTTAATGTTAAAATACTTCTAAACAAACAAACAAACCCTAAACACTCTGAGCCTTGCAAAAGAGCCAAACATCTGATAGAGGTTGGGCTTGACCCAGCAACCTTCTGATTACTAGCCCAGTACTTTAACCAGTGGGCTACAACTGCATACTTATAAGCTGCTGTATTGTTTGTTTATGTACAGTGCATCTGGAAAACACAGTGCTTCACTTTTTCCACATTTTGTTATGTTACATCCTTATTATAAAATGGATTACATTCATTTTCCTGTCTAAATTGTACACCCAATACCCCATAAAGACAGAGGGAAACAATATTGTTTGGAATAATAATATTAGTATTATTAATAATAATAATAATAACAACAACAACAACAACAACAACAACAACAACAACAATAATAATAATAATAATAATAATAA